>OY992879.1:53503077-53543077 GCA_963921405.1 Cepaea hortensis
ATCAGATTTGTTAAAAGTGAGACCTGCCCCATTTAGTTCTTTTGAGAAAAAAAAAGGGGGGGGGGGGGGCAAATCCCCACCTATTTTTGCAGTGTTTAAAAGTTTTACTGTATTAGCGATAAAAATCGGCATTTCAGAAAGAAACTTATTTTATGGTGAGGTACCACCCGTGAACGACAGTACATTGGTACTTACGGCTTTTCATAAGAATGTTATCAAAGACGGTGTATGTTGCAGAAACATAGTTTAGAGGGAATGACGTATGCCTCACAGATTTAGAAATGGTGGAATATCAGATGTCAATGAAATAACACGAGAACTAAATTTATAGCTATTTATTGACACCCATAAAAGCAACGGAAAGAAGTAAAGATCAAAGAATACAGTAGGCACTATACATATTAACAAGTCCTGCGCCAAGCAAAGTGGTTTTGGATCAAACAAAAATGGATGGTGACAATCGGGAAGTAGGGGTGTGTGACAGTTATGATTTAAAAGTTGTTAATATGGTAGCAGCGATGATGTATTATTAGGTAGTGATAACATTTCGGCAATATATAAGCACATGGCGGATACGGGAAGTCGATCAAGACAATTAATCATCTCGTGGCATTTAATTCGCCAAAAGCTATTAACAGAGGAGCCAGGGGTCGTATCTTGAACGTAAAAACCATTTATGAGAAATGCAGAGAGTACAGTACACACTGCTAAACGTAAAATAGCCTAGAAGACCAAACTAACCAGGGTTGATCGCAATACCCTGTAAAGGATACGGAGCTTTAAAGGAATGTAACAGATATGGGTGTAACATCCTGGAGATAGAGTTAGTGTAACAGATGTGAGTGTAACATCCTGGAGATAGAGTTAGTGTAACAGATGTGAGTGTAACGTAACATCCTGGAGATAGAGTTAATGTAACAGATGTGAGTGTAACATCCTGGAGATAGAGTTAATGTAACAGATGTTGGTGTAACATCCTGGAGATAGAATTAATGTAACAGATGTGAGTGTAACATCCTGGAGATAAAGTTAATGTAACAGATGTTGGTGTAACATCCTGGAGATAAAGTTAATGTAACAGATGTGAGTGTAACATCCTGGAGATACAGTTAATGTAACAGATGTGGGTGCAACATCCTGGAGATAGAATTAATGTAACAGGTGTGAGTGTAACATCCTGGAGATAGAGTTAATGTAACAGGTGTTGGTGTAACATCCTGGAGATAGAGTTAATGTAACATATGTGAGTGTAACATCCTGGAGATACAGTTAATGTAACAGATGTGGGTGCAACATCCTGGAGATAGAATTAATGTAACAGGTGTGAGTGTAACATCCTGGAGATAGAGTTAATGTAACATATGTGAGTGAAACATCCTGGAGATAGAGTTAATGTAACAGATGTTGGTGTAACATCCTGGAGATAGAGTTAATGTAACATATGTGAGTGAAACATCCTGGAGATAGAGTTAATGTAACAGATGTGGGTGCAACATCCTGGAGATAGAATTAATGTAACAGATGTGAGTGTAACATCCTGGAGATAGAGTTAATGTAACAGGTGTTGGTGTAACATCCTGGAGATAGAGTTAATGTAACATATGTGAGTGAAACATCCTGGAGATACAGTTAATGTAACAGATGTGGGTGCAACATCCTGGAGATAGAATTAATGTAACAGGTGTGAGTGTAACATCCTGGAGATAGAGTTAATGTAACAGGTGTTGGTGTAAAATCCTGGAGATAGAGTTAATGTAACATATGTGAGTGAAACATCCTGGAGATAGAGTTAATGTAACAGGTGTTGGTGTAACATCCTGGAGATAGAGTTAATGTAACAGATGTGAGTGTAACATCTTGTCAGATAAAGGTAATATAGCAACACGGGGTTCAGACAGTTAATGACACCACGTACTGGGTGAACAGGACTGGTGCTCCGTCCTCATCTCATCAGCCAGCGAAATATCAGTTCTACAACGTTCTGTAATGTCCAGCGACATTTTGTTTCGTCGACAATTGCAGTATATACTGATCCGGCGCTGTGGCGTAGGAGTTACAGAAGCAATTCGTAATCACGCGTACCGCGTTCGAAACACATCTGCGGGCGATTTGGAAGCAGACCGCCCTGGGTTAGTTCCATACAAGGTTTGAGTGCCGGTCGTGTAGAAAGCTATGGCAAACTACTGAACGAAAACTTTCCTAAAATTACAAACAGCCAAAAAATAAAAATACGATGGGGTTGACTGTGACGTCCTATAAAGCATATGCAACTAGCTTTCTTAAATTGTGGCTACAAGCAGACAAAGAAGTCACCAGCATGCTTCGTGCATAGTGGCATTTAAATCATAGATAGGGAGCATTCGTTGAATATTTTCCCCAGGACATGCCGGTGTCTTGTGAAAAGAGCAGGCGGACAGGTTGGCTGGATCTGCACTGTTGGGTGGTCTATTGGTGCACGAAAGGGCAGATGTGGTCAACGCCCTTTGGGGTCACGTGTATAGTGTGGAAGAACAGATACACCATCATTGCCTAGAGGGAATGGTGCTGCAGAGAATCATCTGAGGACCTCGTCGACATTGAGTGTTCCGAAAGGTCAGTTGGACACACTATCAGTTTGCAACTGGTACTATTAGTATTAGGACTCTTCGCTGACTGTTGAGATGAGGGCAGAGCACCAGTTGGAATGTGCCGAGTTCTGTAATGTCATATCATGACTCATCTCAACTGATCTCATCATCATCACCCAGTGCCTCACTGATTGGTGTGGGCGATCATGCCTCTCCACAAATTACGATCTCCGATTCATGAATCAATTCGTGTGTCGAATCCCTTCCGTGCCATGACACAAGACTGTCAAGAATCTTCTCTCGCTGTCTACATCTACCTCTCTTTCCGCAAATCTTTCCGGTTGTCACAACATGCTCCAGTTTTTTTTTGTTTTTTTAACTTCTCATAACGTAGCCAAAAAACGATAACTGCCTCTTTCTGATGTTTGTGATAAGTTGTCTTTGCGACTCAGCTTCCCTTAAAAGTCCTGATTGCTTAATTTGGCTGTCCAAATAATTTTCAGCATTCTTCTAGAAAACTAGAACTCCAAGTCTAACCTATAAAAAATGTGCAATCTTGCATGTACATTAGTAAACACAAGTAACACTCCAGCCTACATTAGCAAACATAAGTAGCACACTAAGGGAATGTAGCGTGGAGCATTTGACCTGAGCACAGCATATCTGACTGATCTCTTTCGCTTTCAAGTGTTGTGTAATCATTGTGAACTTTGCACCAGGCATTGATCTACGTTTTTGAGATGTCTACATTATTCCTTCTTGAATTATTGTTACACTGAAGCATCCCATAATCCTCTAACAAGTATTAAATTTGTTGAGATATGTAATACTAATTGGAGTAGTTCTCAAATCGTTGGCCTCAGGGCCTCGTGTTCATTCGTCATCATTGGACATCATAATTGCGTATTGTATTCATACAATTGTATTCATATGCAAAGAATACCATGGACAGACAGAAAAACCAATGAGCAAGTCCTACAAGAAACAAATGAAAACTGTAAACTGATTAAAGAAATTAGACGTAGACAGTCACAATTCTTTTACACGTTATGAGATGAATTAAACTAAAGAACTTGTTAACAGGCAAGATCGAGGGGAGGAGAACAAGAGGAAGACAGAGGATTAAATACCTGGATGACTTGGCCACGGGGTTTGGTCGAGACAAGAACACAGAGCTGATTCACGACGCTGGTGATCGTGTGAGATGGCGAAACATGACCGCCCTCGCTTAACGGCATGGCACATGATGAATGAATTCATACCAATAGAGGAGACACACGTCATTTGTGGTCATGTGATGTGAAGATGGGTGCCAGAAAACGTGAAGACCTGAAAGATCAGCGAGAGAAGAGGCAGAAGCAGAGAGAGAGAGAGAGAGAGAGAGAGAGAGAGAGAGAGAGAGAGAGAGAGAGAGAGAGAGAGAGAGAGAGAGAGAGAGAGAGAGAGAGAGAGAAATTATTCTGGATGGACTAGGAGGGTGGCATGGAGGGGTATCATCAGAAGAGTTGATCTAGATCACCAGCTGACAAGGCATATGATGATGATGATGCATGCCAACAGTAGCCTGTTCCAACAAGTCTTTGATTTTAACCGGGTTATGTAATCTCTGTTATTATTTCAATTTCATTTAATGGGATGTTTTTTCCCCTTCTAATTTATGCTTTCAAAATAAGTAAGTACAAGTAAAAGATCCTTTCACACAATTTAAGGGGTATATGGACATATAGATATTATAGGGCAAAGTGAACAAAAGACATTGGAAATATTGACTCACTTAAAGGAAAAAGCCCAACAGATGGGGCTGGTTATCAACCAAGATAAGACAGAATATATGGTAATTTCAAGAGACCGAATGGCTAGAAACTCTGGCCACATACAAATAGATAATATGACCATTAAAAGAACGGACACATACAAATACCTGGGTACGATCTTCAACTGCTCCAACATCATAAGGGAAGAAATACAAACTAGAATCAACTCTGGAAATAAGATATACTATGCACTACAACATCTACTAAAATCAAAGGCGCTATCTCGTAACACCAAAATCACAATATACAAAACACTGATCAGACCAGTTGTGCTGTATGGCTCTGAAACCTGGAGTACAACGAAAGGAGACGAAGCCTTGTTACAAACCTTTGAGAACAAAATTTTAAGACGCATCTTTGGACCCATAGCCGGCTCCATGGCCGAGGGGTTAGCAGCTTTCTCCGCTAACCCCGAATACTCTCGTCACGTGACGCGACGAGAATTAGCAGTGGTTCGAATCGCAAAAGTGACTTATGAGAGTATGGAGCCGGTCGCTCAGAAAGTCGTGGCGTGCTGATGAGCGTAATCTAGCCTAGGAATCAACATACAGCTGAAAGATGCTGGTGTTGACCGCAATATCCTGAAACAGGATGGAAACGCGGAAAAAAAAAAAAAAACTTTGGACCCATTAGGGATACACAAAGTGGAGAGTGGAAAAGAAGAAGTAACAAAAACATTTATGATCTGTTTAAGTCCCCGCTAATCACTGGTATCATGAAGGCTAATAGACTACAATGGCTGGGGCATATAGAAAGAATGGAAGATAATAGGGAAACAAAACTCGCTTACACTCAGGAAATAAATGGCCGTAGACCCCGAGGTAGACCAAGAAGACGGTGGAGAGATAATACATGTACAGACCTACAAGCACTTGGAATCAACGACTGGCAAGAGAAGGTCCACCAGAGAGACGAATGGAGACGGATTGTATTTGCAGCAAAGAACCTCAATGGCTCGGAACGCTGAAGAAGAAGGGACATATGGTGCTAATCCCATATTGTTATATACCAATTAGCATTCGATGGCTAATGTGTTCAGTAGCCGCTGGTCGCCATTATTTCCCCAGATAATTGTATTAACTATTTTAGACTGGGTCAGACTGGGAGTCCAGGTCAAGTTTTAACTGATTCAGTGCCAAATAAAAGGTAGGTTAGGACCAAACATGGTGTGCAATCAAATGAGCAAGTATTATAATGTAACTTTCCATTCACTAAGCATTACAATTTAGGAAGATAGTGCGAAATGAAGCAAATGACACGATGACCCTAGTATGGCGATGTATCGCCCTTCTGTCCAGATGGGAAGTCTCATCATCATCATCATCATCATCATCATCATCATCATCATCATCATCATCATCATCATCATCATCATCATCATTATCATCATCATCAACATCAAGTGCAATTCCAGCTGGCGTAGGCGTTCATGTCTCTTCACAGATCTCAATCTTTGGTGTTCTTGATCAACTCTTCAGCTGATATTCCTCCATGCCGTCGTCTCAATCCATCCAGCATCATTTATCTTGGTCGGCCTCTCTTCCCCTCGATCTTTCCAGTTGTCACGATGTTCTCCAATCTCAGAGCGATATTTTATCCTTCGACGCTAAATCAGTTTCAACACCCGCGACGATGCGCATTCGAACCCATAAACACCGGAACGGCAGACGAGCTTCTAGCCACTACGCCATCGCGGCTCCCCATTTAAAGAATCATTGCTGTGGAATTCCTCCAGCAAACCACGTGCCCAATAGTTCAGGCAATGTACAATATCTGGAACAGTTACCGACTGGCCTGGTCTTGCACTGGGGGTCATGACAAGGTCACGGTGTGATTAATGTGCCAGTTTGTAATTAATGTCACTAAATAGAAACTACTCCAACCTGCCAGGTAAACTTGACTTCAGGGCGGAACAAGCCAAACTGATAAACAGATTGCAACAGTTATCTCAGTGTGGAAATAAACAACTAAAGAATGTTTTTTCGTTAGCTTCAAACTCCAGCGTAGTCCACAATTGATTTTTCGTGAGGTTTAACTTTCGGTGTTACCAGTGTCCCTCGCCATCAGGCGAACTTTCTCTGACTTCAGAGGTACTTGTAATTTACATCCCCAAGTCAAGGACGACAGGTCAACATTTTAGTCCAACTGTCTGGTATAGGGGTTGAACCACTTACCTCGCCATCAGCACACCGGATGTTTATGAAAAAGTGTTCATGGAGGGATAGGAGTCTGGTCTCTCCCTCCCGTAGCGAACGACGACGGCTGACTTCGAACTGTAGTCCCACCGCGCTCGTGCCATTGTCAATATAACGTCCTAGTCAGTACACCTGTATCTGCAGCAGTGTCTTAATATTTCTACTTCTTTCTTGTGTATTCTATAGGTGTCATACCTCTGTGATTGTTCAGTAGTGTAAATAGTTTCCCGCGATGCATATTTCAGCGTAATCCCACGTTTGAGCCGGATTGACATCTCACGGTCAATGGCCTTGAACTAGTCTGTGTCCTTGACATGTTTGAAAGTCTGTATTGACGTATTAGTTCCGTCGATCGGATTTATAATCTATTACACAATCAGACAATACCAGTGTATTGCACGATTGTGTACTAGATAATAATATGTAATAACAAATTCACTGTATGCCATTTACAGGACAACCCCAGTATTTATATGCTGTTTGTGATTTTTCTAGTTAAATTTACGTTCAGTAGTTTGCCATATAATCTTGCCTAGTACATCAACAGCAGCTGAAAAATGCTGATGTTGACTGCAACGTCCTGTAAGGGATATGCACACACAAAAATTTGCCATTGCTTTCCTAACGGTCTACATTCATCCTATTGTGAAAAGCAACACACAACAGTCTGCTCCCAAATCGCCTGTGCTGGATTCGAATCCAGTGTGTGAGGCATTGTAAGACTGCGTTCACTAGCCCTAAGTTACAGAACTCGACTCAACCAGTTATAGAGAGGAGGGGTAAAGACGCAGACGCAATATATGACGTACATTGAGAATCTATGAGAATAGTATAACTGGAAAGTCCTTCGCCTGGAAACCACAGAACAAACGAAATAGAGGAAAACGTTAAAAACACACACGGGAACGAGATATCCTGTGGTTAAGGAGGCTTAGACTGGGACTGACTACATCATTTCGTAGAAAACTGCGCCTCAAAAATCCAGCCGGTCTAGAACAAGTAAAGGCACGGCTGACGTCTGTTGGTTGAGAGTTATGTCCTATTGGGGGATATAAGGCAGCAGTAGAAGGAGGAGGTTGAAGAGTAGGAGGAGGAGGAGGAGGAGAAGGAGACGCCGACAACGATAGACGACAACGCAGTCGACGACGAGGGCGAAGAGGAGGACAACCACTAGGACGGATTATTATTGTTTCATATAATGAATGTTTATATTGTCCACAATTAAACTTGTATTATTTCATGTATACGTTAAGTTGAGCTGAGTTGAGTTGAGATAAGAACCGACAACACTGCACTCAGAACATTCCCACATGTGCTTCGATCCCTCGTTCATCAGCCAGAGAAGAGTCATACTGCTAATCGTTCCAACTGCCATCTTATTGAAAGCTCTCCTGGTCTTCCCTCTCAGTTTTGAGATTTGTCCAGAAGCCCTGCCAACCCCAAGCCAGAGCATCCTAGCCACATACGGGTTCTCAGTCTGTTCCCCCTCCTTCTTCACCTGGTCCCACGGGCACCCGACCACCTCTCCCCTATCCATAGGTTCATGTATAATATATTATGTAATTATGTCTTTTAGACAGTTGTGATATTCATAAAGAATTATCTATCTTCACCCCTGTCTAATATATTTTATAATCACGTCTTTTAGTTAAGTTGCATACCCTTTACATGACGTCGCAGTAAGTATTTTTTGGCTTTTTCTGATTTCTTGGCAAGTTTACGTTCAGTAGTTTGCTATTGCTTTCTGAACCATCGGCACCCATACCATTTCGTTAAAAAAAAAACCAAAGCAAGGCGGTCTGCTGCCAAATCTCCCGCAACTGTGTTTCAATTCAAACGCGGTATGCAGGATTACAAACTTATTCCGTTACCCTTTCGCCACAAAGCCTGTTCGTCTTTTAGTCTTTCTTTCTTTCTTTCTTTCTTTCTTTCTTTCTTTCTTTCTTTCTTTCTTTCCCGCGCTTGCTGTCTGTCTGTCTTAGATTCTTTCTTTGTTAATTCCCGGCCATCTGTGTGTCTGCCTATACGCCTATCTCTTTTTTTTTTTCCTTTTTTTTTTTCTAACTCTTTGTTTTCAGTTTTTCTTTCGTTCTACCTTTGTTTATGTCTTCCTTAGATTCTGCCACACTTTATGTCCGTCCCTCTTTTATTGTCTATGGTTTTAGGCTTTCTTTCCCTTTGTCTCTCCTCCTTTGTTCCTCCCTGTATATCCACATACCTGCCTTCCAATAGTTCTCCATTTCCTCCTTAGTTTTCCAAAGTTCCGCTGCCAGTAAATGTCACCGCAGGTCAAGGCCATCCGTCGCGCTACGTCTGCCATTAACCTCCACGATTACTGTAAAACTCCAACAAAATGAAACACTTCAAAATTGAGACCGACTTCAATTATATAATTGTTTGCCTTGTCAAATGAAAGCAATAAAATGATTCCAGAAATTAAATGTAGACAGTTAAGATTATTTTATGTAATTTTATTGGCACAGTACTGGGAGAAATAACTTAGTGACAACTGGAAGATTAATGGGGGAATAAGGCAGGGAAAATGCAGCAAGATAGGTTAAAATATATAACACTCTCATAAAAGCCATACTGGAGGGCGAGGTTGAAGGCAAGCAAGCAAGAGGTAGACAAAGATACAAGTGGGAAGATAACATCAAGAGATGGACGAACATCAATCTGACAGAATGTACAGTCAGGGCGAGAGACAGACATTGTTGTAGATCCTTTGCAGCAACCTTCATTGTGGAGACTACACCTGTTTGAGTGATTGATTGATTGGTTGATTGATTGATTGATTGATTGATTGATTGATTGATTGATTGAGATATCGGTATAGCTTGGCAAGTGGCATAAACGAGGCAAGAACACAGACCTTACTTTTTTGCGCTGGCTGGCTTAGAACTCAAGCGTAGTTCATACATGCGTGACTGCTTCTAGTGCACTGGACTGATTGTTGAATGTAGATTGGCTTGCGCTATTACCGGTGTACTTTAAGGTGTGTAAAAGAGTCATTCATTGTTTACCGAGAGTCTCCGTGGGGACGTGGTCTTTCCTCCTGCCTCACGCTCTGAAGGTTTTGGGTTCGATTCCGGCCAACGTTGTGTTCGGTTTACAAGTGCCGATTTCTCGGAGACTCCAGGGGGTCGTCACTGGAGCTACGGAGGTCGTGCTATGCGCGACCCTTTCCGCAAACCGCCCTGTGGAAAGAGACCGAGTCATATGGGATAAAACCTGGTGCAATGAAGTCGATCCTCTCGCTTCTTAAATCCGTGTTTTTAACTTTTCGGCTGCTCTATGGCGAAGGGGTTATGAACGCAATCCACAATCCAGCATACCGCGTTCGACACTGATCGCCTTGCGCTGGTTTTCATGCAGTGGTACGTGTTGGTGATTCAGAAAGCAATGGCAAACTACTGAACATAAACTTGCAAAGAAATCACGAACAGCCAAAAAATGCTCGGGTTAACTGTGAGTCTTATAAATTTTGTTTTAATTGCTTACTTCTATCAATTCACGTTTTAACTGTTTACTTCTATCAATTCACGTGTTAACTGTACACTTCTATCAATTCACCAGTTATGTTTTCTGAATCCACAGTTGCACGAGCGGAGTGGGAGGTCTTCAATGGACCCGACGATTCCGAGGGAGACGAGTTCAATCTGGTGGCGGAAAACTTGATCCCTGCCGAGGGCGCAGGAGAAAAGGGCCACAAAGCAAGTCAGAGAAACTTAGGTGTGTAAACACCACACATGTTTGACAGATTCCATTTTTTGTTGTACTTCTGCTGCATCATCAATGTTGTCACTGCTGCTATTTTCTTCTTCATCATCATCATCATCATCATCATCATCATCATCATCATCATCATCATCATCATCATCATCATCATCATCATCATCATCGTCATCATCATCATCATCATCATCATCATCATCATCATCTGCTTCTTTCTTTCTTTCTTTCTTTCTTTCTTTCTTTCTTTCTTTCTTTCTGTCTTTCTTTCTTTCTTTCTTTCTTTCCTTCCTTCTTTCTTTCTTTCCTTCTTTCTTTCTTTCTTTCTTTCTTACTTTCTTTCTTCTTCTTCTTTTGTCATCCTTCTTCTTCATAGTTCTTTCTTTCTTTCTTTCTTTCTTTCTTTCTTTCTTTCATCTTCTTCTTTTGTCATCCTTCTTCTTCCTAGTTTCTTTCTTTCTTTCTTTCTTTCTTCCTCCTTCTTCTTCTGTACTCTTCCTTCTTCTGTCTTCATTCTTCCTCCTCCTTCTTTCTTCCTCTTCTTTCTCCTTCTTCTTTCTTTCTCTGCTTCTTCTTCTTCTTCTTCTTCTTCTTCTTCTTCTTCTTCTTCTTCTTCTTCTTCTTCTTCTTCTTCTTCTTCTTCTTCTTCTTCTTCTTCTTCTTCTTCTTCTTCTTCGTCTTCTTTCTTTCTTTCTTTCTTTCTTTCTTTCTTTCTATCTTTCTTTCTTTCTTTCTTTCTTTGCATTTCTTTCTTTCTTTCTTTCTGTCTTTCTTTCTTTGTTTCCTCTTCTTCGTGTCCGTTCTGTCGAGGTTTGTCTATCACATCTAGTTATGCAGGTAAGAGGTCACTTTACCAGACTTGGGCATGTACAGGGTGTATGTTCAATGACTGTGCAGTGTTTGAAAATATTGCCGGTCCAAGTTTTGTATTTACCTATTATGTTGCATGAACTTTACAGAGGGTGAATACAAAACTTGGACCGGCAATAATTTCAAACACTGCACAGTCATTAAAATACACCCTATGTTTGTTTTAAAGTTTGCTCCTTCTAGATAGATTCCACCCAAAGTCAAGGGCTCTGTCTACCCTTGGGTAGTCTTTACCAATCTTAACATTTTTGCCTGGTCAGTTACTTTATGACCTACTCTTTCTTATTTCCAGCTGCCGTGGGATTCTTAAGGTTCACAACTGCACACGGGACCTCCTGTTTTTCGCCCTTATCTGAGAAGGTTAGGTTTTCTATCTCACTACCCAGGAGATCTTGGAACGCGTGATATCATTAGATTGCAATTGTTCATGACACACTTCCCAGGCTTATGCGTGGATTGAACCCGATACTTTCTGAGTCTTAAACAGAAATAGTTACCTCTCACCCGCGGCGTCCCTCGTTACTTATAATCAATGTAGTTACAAAACACATGGAACTAATTAACCGCTAACTTTTAACAGTAAATTAACACTGAGAACTGACACTGATACTTAAACATCCACATATACTTATGTTTGCAAACCATCATCACTATCATTATGTGTCTTACCAGCTGGCGTAGGCGTTCATGTCTCTGCACAAATTTCGGTCTTTGGTGTTCTGGATCAACTAGTTTGCAAACCGGCAGACAATAAACAGTGTATTCATATCAATCTTTGCTACAAGTGTCAAACTTGGAAATTGTCCAGTTGAGTTGAGTTGAGCTAAGAACCGACAGCACTACACTCAGGACATTCCCATACGCACTCCGTCCCCTCGTTCAACAGCCGCGATGAGTCATACTACTAATCGTTCCCATCGCTATCTGACTAAACGTTCTCCTGGTCTTTCCTCTCAGTTTTGAGGATCTTCCAGAACCCCTGCCAACCCCAAGCCATAGTATTCTCTCATACGGGTTCTCAGTCTCAGATTAGATGCTTGATTAGAGTTCCCAACATAATTATCCGAGACCGAGTAAGTAATGATGGTATCAGACAGACAGTTGGATCAACACCTTGTGCCTCATGTATTAAGGCAGACGATCAGATGGTTAGCTATCTCCTCACGCTACACCAAAGAAAGATCTCATACAAGAGCAAGAGTGTGCCCGAGAAGGAAAGGGACTGACATCAAATGCGGAATGGCATTATCCAGTGCCACCCAAAAGCCACTAGGACATCCTCTATTCCTCCCCCTGCTTGACGACAGAAGGGGATGGTGATAATCAAATTAAAACTCCGAGAGAAACATTCTGCAGCAAACACCGACGTTCTTTGGATTAATACATTACTTTAACTTTAAATGTTTATAGGACACGTGATTATTTTGTTTTATTATCCTTCTTTTTCAGCTTCCTTTGATCAAGCCAAAAAACAGAACGTGGATCCTAAATCCGATATAAAAACTAAAGATTCAAACAAGCAGGTTGAAAACCCTTCAGAAGTATCACATTCTACAAAAATCACAACTAATAAAGAACTAAATAAAATTAGTAACTTTAAGAAAACTACGCCGCAAGCTTCTACAGCCGGTCGAAAAGTAGCTGTTGATAAATTATCAACCAAGCCAAAGACGTTAAATAGTTTCGATGATAGTGATATACAAAGTGAAGGGTTTTTGCTAGTAGAAGATGTGAAACAATCCAGGACTAGTAGAAAACTGGCGCAGTTTTACGAGTTTTCTCAAGAGTCACAAGAAAGTGTTGAACAAATGAACGATTTCGATGATTGGAACAATTTCTCCGAAGGCGACACCGGGAAGCATCAACATATTCTGGAAGATGAAACAAATCATCCGTTGGTGGACGTGGAGGAGGGAATACAGCCGTTAGCTGACAGCCCACAGGATGTGAAGGAGGAGGAGGAGTTGGTGGACATTAATTACGTGGATTCGAGTTTACACGAGCTGAAGACAATACCCGGTGACCTGGATCCAAGCCTGAAGTTGGCCTGCATTGACTACCTGAGCTGGGAGTGTCTGATGTTCAGAGAGGACTATATGGCAATGAAGAACATGTCCATTCGAACTTCAGGTATGTGCTTTCTGTCTTAGTCTCTCTCTCTCTCTCTCTCTCTCTCTCTCTCTCTCTCTCTCTCTCTCTCTGTCTCTCTCTCTCTCTCTGTCTCTCTCTCTCTTTCTCTCTATCTCTCTCTGTCCGTTATTGTGTGCCTTAGTCTGTCTTATCCTGCCATCGCCTGTCTTAGTCACTCGTGGTCAGTCTTGGTCTGTCTTTGATTCTTTTGGTCCGTCATAGTGTGTCTTAGCCTGTCTTAGTCTGTCTTAGCCTGTCTTAGCTCTCATGAACTGTATTGGTCTGTCTTAGTTTTCTTGGTCTGTTTCGTCTTCTTGGTCTGTCTTTGTCTTAGTATGTCTTAGTCTTCTTTGTCTGTCTTAGTCATGGTCTGTCATTGTCTTGGTCTCACTCAGTCTTCTTGGTCTGTCTTAGTTTTCTTGGTCTGTTTAGTTTTCTTGGTCTGTCTTTGTCTTAGTATGTCTTAGTCTGCTTGGTCTGTCTTAGTCATGGTCTGTCTTTGTCTTGGTCTAACTTTGTCTTGGTATTTCTTTGTCTTGGTCTGTCTTTGTCTTGGTCTGTCTTAATCTCTCTTAGTCTATCAATCTATCTTAGTCTTATAATCCTGTATTAGTCTGTCATAATCTCTCTTAGTCTATGTGAGTCTGTTTGAATCTGTCTTAGTCTAAGTATGATCTGTCCTAGTCTCAAGCGGGAACAGAGATGGCACAACGACAAGACACCCGCCTGCTGACCCGGTGATCACGGGTTTGGTCACCACAAGGGTCGATGCGAGTGTTTAAACCTGACCTGACCTCCACGTCGACCCAGCGGAAACTGGGTGCCAGGCAATTCTTGGGACCACGTCACGTACCGAGTGCCGATTGGACTATAAAAATGTGGGTTTAGCACCATATATCCGATGAGCTTTAAGGCCTGTAAACATAGTTGTGTACTTACTAGTCTGTCTGTCTTTATGACACCAGCTGGGATGTTTGTTTACAGCAAACTAACTACCGGCTGTTTGTATAGTCTCACTACACTTTGTATGTAGAACAAATTTGAAAAATGAAGTACATGATGTCATCAAAAACGTGTGCTCCACATTCCATCGTGAAGCAATATGCAGCGAATGGCGGTCGTCTGTTGGGGTAATTCTTTGCATTCCAAAGAGAATGGTATTATCAACGGAGGAAAGAATTATATATTTTCTTTTCAAATTTGTTCTACATACAAAGTGTAGTGAGACTTACAACCACCCGGTATATGCGCCCGTGTGTTACTGGGGCCCACAATGAAACAAAGGAAAGTAACAGTGTAACCTAGCAAGCATGTTATATGATGCGAGTAAGGAAGGTTGGCGTTAAACTGGCTACCTCATTCCGTTGAATACTTAGACGAAAAATCTAACAATTCCTGAACCTGCCTACAGAGGGATATCCATAATTGCGGTATCAATATCAATACCATCATTATAATTATCAAGTGCCCTGCCAGCTGGCATAGGCTCTCATGTCTCTCCACAGATCTCAGTCTTTGGTGTTCTGGGCCAACTCTGCTGATGATATTCCTCCACGCCACCGTTTCAATCCATCCAGTATGATTTCTCTAGGTCGACCTCTGCCTCTCTTCCCCTTGATCTTTCAAGTCGTCACGATGTTCTCCGGTGCTCCTTTCTCATCACATGAGTAAAGAAAGCTGTGTCTTTTTTTTTTTTTTATTGTTATATAAATTGTTGTGGATGCTCATAGAATCTTGGTATGAAAATGTAGGGATTCCACTTGCCTTCCACATCCACAATTGGGGTCTTTTACCTCTGCCTTTGACAGCCATATCCGACTGTCAGGACAAGTGAGTGCCCTGCTGTGCTCAGCTGCAGAGTTGTCTGCTTATCCCGGTGAATACTAGGTCATATCAATGTAGTTCATAATAACTTCTTTCTTACCCAGACAGACACGGGTATGTTGCACAGACACGGGTATGTTGCACAGACACGGTTATGGTGCACAGACACGGATATGTTGCACAGACACGGGTATGTTGCACAAACACAGATATGGTGCACAGACACGGGTATGTTGCACAGACACGGATATGGTGCACAGACACGGTTATGGTGCACAGACACAGATATGGTGCACAGACACAGATATGGTGCACAGACACAGATATGGTGCACAGACACAGATATGGTGCACAGACACAGATATGGTGCACAGACACAGATATGGTGCACAGACACGGGTATGTTGCACAGACACGGATATGGTGCACAGACACAGATATGGTGCACAGACACAGATATGGTGCACAGACACAGATATGGTGCACAGACACGGATATGGTGCACAAGGCACAGATATGGTGCACAGACACAGATATGGTGCACAGACACATATATGGTGCACAGACAAAGATATGGTGCACAGACACGGATATGGTGCACAGACACGGTTATGGTGCACAGACACAGATATGGTGCACAGACACAGATATGGTGCGCAGACAAAGATATGGTGCACAGACACGGATATGGTGCACAGACACGGTTATGGTGCACAGACACAGATATGGTGCACAGACACAGATATGGTGCACAGACACAGATATGGTGCACAGACACGGTTATGGTGCACAGACACGGTTATGTTGCACAGACACGGATATGTTGCACAGACATGGTTATGGTGCACCGACACGGATAAGGTGCACAGACACGGATATGGTGCACAGACACGGTTATGTTGCACAGACACGGGTATGTTGCACAGACACAGATATGGTGCACAGACACAGATATGTTGCAAAGACACGGATATGTTGCACAGACACGGTTATGTTGCACAGACACGGATATGTTGCACAGACACGGGTATGTTGCACAGACACGGTTAAGGTGCACAGACACAGATATGGTGCACAGACACAGATATGGTGCACAGACACGGTTATGGTGCACAGACACGGTTATGATGCACAGACACGGATATATTGCACAGACACGGATATGTTGCACAGACACGGTTATGTTGCACAGACACGGATATGGTGCACAGACACGGATATGGTGCACAGACACGGATATGTTGCACATACACGGTTATGTTGCACAGACACGGATATATTGCACAGACACGGTTATGGTGCACAGACACAGATATGGTGCACAGACACAGATATGGTGCACAGACACGGTTATGGTGCACAGACACGGTTATGGTGCACAGACACAGATATTGTGCACAGACACGGTTATGGTGCACAAACACAAATATGGTGCACAGACACAGATATGGTGCACAGACACAGATATGATGCAAAGACACAGATATGGTGCACAGACACGGTTATGGTGCACAGACACGGTTATGGTGCACATACACAGATATGGTGCACAGACACAGATATGGTGCACAGACACAGATATGGTGCACAGACTCAGATATGGTGCACAGACACGGTTATGGTGCACAGACACAGATATGGTGCACAGACACGGATATATTGCACAGACACCGATATATTGCACAGACACGGATATATTGCACAGACACGGTTATGTTGCACAGACACGGATATATTGCACAGACACGGTTATGGTGCACAGACACGGTTATGGTGCACAGACACGGATATGGTGCACAGACACGGGTATGGTGCACAGACACGGATATGTTGCACAGACACAGATATGTTGCACAGACACGGTTATGTTGCACAGACACGGATATATTGCACAGACACGGTTATGGTGCACAGACACAGATATGGTGCACAGACACAGATATGGTGCACAGACACGGTTATGGTGCACAGACACAGATATGGTGCACAGACACGGTTATGGTGCACAGACATAGATATGGTGCACAGACACAGATATGGTGCACAGACACAGATATGGTGCACAGACACAGATATGGTGCACAGACACAGATATGGTGCACAGACACGGTTATGGTGCACAGACACCGTTATGGTGCACAGACACTGATATGGTGTATAGACACATATATGGTGCACAGACACATATATGGTGCACAGACACAGATATGGTGCACAGACACAGATATGGTGCACAGACACGCATATGGTGCACAGACACGGTTATGGTGCACGGACACGGTTATGGTGCACAGACACAGATATGGTGCACAGACACGGTTATGGTGCACAGACACGGTTATGGTGCACAGACACGGTTATGGTACACAGACACGGTTATGGTGCACAGACACGGTTATGGTGCACAGACACGGTTATGGTGCACAGACACGGTTATGGTGCACAGACACGATTATGGTGCACATACACGGTTATGGTGCACAGACACGGTTTTGTTGCACAGACACGGATATATTGCACAGACACAGATATGGTGCACAGACACGGTTATGGTGCTCAGACACGGTTATGGTGCACAGACACGGTTATGGTGCACAGACACGGTTATGGTGCACAGACACGGTTATGATGCACAGACACGGATATATTGCACAGACACGGATATGTTGCACAGACACGGTTATGTTGCACAGACACAGATATGGTGCACAGACACGGTTATGGTGCACAGACACGGATATGTTGCACAGATTGGATATGTTGCACAAACACGGTTATGTTGCACAGACACGGATATATTGCACAGACACGGTTATGGTGCACAGACACAGATATGGTGCACAGACACAGATATGGTGCACAGACACGGTTATGGTGCACAGACACGATTATGGTGCACAGACACATATATGGTGCACAGACACGGTTATGGTGCACAGACACAGATATGGTGCACAGACACGGTTATAGTGCACAGACACAGATATGGTGCACAGACACAGATATGATGCACAGACACAGATATGGTGCAAAGAAACTGATATGGTGCACAGACACGGTTATGGTGCACAGACACGGTTATGGTGCACAGACACTGATATGGTGCACAGACACAGATATGGTGCACAGACACAGATATGGTGCACAGACTCAGATATGGTGCACAGACACGGTTATGGTGCACAGACACAGATATGGTGCACAGACACGGATATATTGCACAGACACCGATATATTGCACAGACACGGATATATTGCACAGACACGGTTATGTTGCACAGACACGGATATATTGCACAGACACGGTTATGGTGCACAGACACGGTTATGATGCACAGACACAGATATGGTGCACAGACACAGATATGGTGCACATACACAGATATGGTGCACAGACACTGTTATGGTGCACAGACACTGTTATGGTGCACAGACACAGATATGGTGCACAGACACAGATATGGTGCACAGACACAGATATGGTGCACAGACACAGATATGGTGCACAAATACGGTTATGGTGCACAGACACGGTTATGGTGCACAGACACGGTTATGGTGCACAGACACATATATGGTGCACAGACACGGTTATGGTGCACAGACACGGTTATGGTGCACAGACACGGTTATGGTGCACAGACACGATTATGGTGCACAGACACGGGTATTTTGCACAGACACGGTTATGGTGCACAGACACATATATGGTGCACAGACACAGATATGGTGCACAGACACGGTTATGGTGCACAGACACGGTTATGGTGCACAGACACGGTTATGGTGCACAGACACGGTTATGATGCACAGACACGGTTATGATGCACAGACACGGATATATTGCACAGACACGGTTATGGTGCACAGACACGGTTATGGTGCACAGACACGGTTATGGTGCACAGACACAATTATGGTGCACAGACACGGGTATTTTGCACAGACACGGTTATGGTGCACAGACACAGATATGGTGCACAGACACAGATATGGTGCACAGACACAGATATGGTGCACAAATACGGTTATGGTGCACAGACACGGTTATGGTGCACAGACACGGTTATGGTGCACAGACACATATATGGTGCACAGACACGGTTATGGTGCACAGACACGGTTATGGTGCACAGACACGGTTATGGTGCACATACACGGTTATGGTGCACAGACACGGTTATGGTCCACAGACACGGTTATGGTGCACAGACACGGTTATGGTGCACAGACACGGTTATGGTGCACAGACACTATTATGGTGCACAGACACGGGTATTTTGCACAGACACGGTTATGGTGCACAGACACAGATATGGTGCACAGACACAGATATGGTGCACAGACACGGTTATGGTGCACAGACACGGTTATGGTGCACAGACACGGTTATGGTGCACAGACACTGTTATGGTGCACAGACACGGTTATGATGCACAGACACGGTTATGATGCACAGACACGGATATATTGCACAGACACGGATATGTTGCACAGACACGGATATGGTGCACAGACACGGATATATTGCACAGACACGGTTATGTTGCACAGACACGGATATATTGCACAGACACGGTTATGGTGCACAGACACGGTTATGGTGCACAGACACGGGTATATTGCACAGACACGGGTATATTGCACAGACACGGGTATATTGCACAGACACGGGTATATTGCACAGACACGGGTATGGTGCACAGACACGGGTATGTTGCACAGAATATTCTTAATCTTGTGAAATACCGATTTTGCTTGGGCTATATTTGAGAGACAGTAAATGAGGTGCTATATCAGAATGACTATAAATTGTGTGCTATATTTGAGAGACTACACCGGGTGTTATATATGAATAATTGCAAATTGTGTGCTATATTTGAGAGACTATATTGCATGCTGTATCTGAATGAGTGTATATTTCGTGCTATATTTGAGAGACTGTAAATCATATGCTATATCTATAAGAGTGTAAATTCTGTGCTATATCTTAGAGGCTTAAATCCTGTGCTGTGTCTGAATGACTGTAAATTGTGTGCCATATTGGAGAGACTGTTAATCGAGTGCTACATCTGAATGACAGTAAATCCTGTTCTATATTTGCTAGAGTAAATCGTGTGCTATATTGGAAAGACTGTACGACATGTGCTATATCGGAATGACAGTACATTATATGCTATATCGGAATGACAGTATATCACGTGCTATACCTGACTAATTGTCATCTATCTCAGGCAGGGAAAGAATAAAGAGGCAGGCCAGTGGTGGCACTGAAAGTACGCGAGGCTCGCAGCAGATGAGTCAGATCCTGGACTGTGAACACGGCGAATGTTTCTCCGGTAACGGAACAGGTAATTCCCTTGCTCTTTACTTATTTTTGTTGTAAAAGTAATCTCACTTATTTTATTGTTGTAAAAGTAATCTTCCTTCCTTTTTTTCCAGTAAAAGTAATCTCCCTTACTTTTTTATTTCAACAGTAATCTCCCTTCTATTGGTTTTAAACGTAGTCTCCCTTATTTTTTCTTGTCAAAGTAATAATAATAATAATAATAATAATTATATATATATATATATATATATATATATATATATATATATATATATATATATATATATATATATATATATATATATATATATATATATATATATATATATATAATTCCGCTATGTCTGCTTTCATAGTCACAGCTGCTTGTACAATATAATTTTTTTCCCGATTCGATTACCTCTGCTTCGTTCATCCTCAAAGAAAATTTATATTAAGGTTCATCACTGGCTCAGGTTAATAATCCTGTTAAATATATCTATATATCGTTGTAAATCAGATTACCCTCTTTGGACAACAATCACTTTCAAATTGTTAACAGGATTATTAATCTGAGCTAGTGATGGACTTTAATATAACTTTTCTTTGCGGTTGAACGGAGTAGGGGTAATCGAAACGTGAAAAAATTATATAGTACAAGTGGAGTCTCTTTCCTCGCCTAGTGGCATATTGATTCTATGATGTGAGTCCAATATTTGTATTGACCAATCGACACTATACGGGTGATGTGATTAATACCACGCCGGATGCCCTAATTTGCCAAAACGTCTCCAGATACCCATGCTGGGCAGGGTTAACCGGGAGTCCAGGTTACATTATTGTTTTAAATCCGCGTTTTGATGGGGACTAGAACACAGCACCAATGGACTGGCGGGCCTGCGTGTTAACCACAACCCTAACATTATCATCATTATCATCATCATCATCATCATCATCATCATCATCATCATCATCATCATCATCCTGTGCCTTGCCGGCTGGCGTGGGTTATCATGCCTCTCCACAAATTACGATCTCCGACGGCATGGATCATTTCATGTGTTAACTCCCTTCCGTGCCATGACACAAGACTGTCAAGAATCTTCTCACGCTGTATTCCTCTATCTCTCTTTCCACAAAACTTTCCGGTTGTCACAACATGTTGCAGCTTTTGTCCTCTCATAATTTTGCCAAACAAAATTATGACTGCCTCTTTCTGATGTTTGTGATAAGTTGTCTTTGCGACTTAACTTCCCTCGCAATGTCCAGATTGCTCATTTTGGCTGTCCAATGAATTTTTAGCATTCTTCTATAAAACCACATCTCCAAAGCTTGCAGTGATATTTCGCCTGTTTACTAATTGTCCAGGATTCGCAGCTGTATGTTAAGATTGGTTCTATGTAACATGCATGTTAACAGGCCATTATCTTTAAAAAAAAAAAAAAAACATTTATGACAAAACAGGGTTTAGCCGACTATTATCTCTAAACACAAATCTGTGATCGTTTTGTCTGGGAATGTGTGTACACACAACTTTCTGGGGAAGTCTGATCGGCAGACAAAGGACCTGCTAGCCTTGCCTTATTCTACCTTGACCTTGTATGTATGTAGGCTTGTGGTTTCATCTATTCGCGTCCGTGTCTGTTTAACTACCATTACATCAATAACAACAGCTACAACAACTGCTATTACTGCTGCTGCTGCTGCTTCTGCTACTACTACTACTACTACTACTACTACTACTACTACTACTACTACTACTACTACTACTACTACTACTACTACTACTACTACTACTACTACTACTACTACTACTACTACTACTTCTACTACTATGGCTACTACTAATACAGTTAACTACAACTACTACTTCTACTACCACTGCCACCACTACTACGACTACTACTGATACCACTACAAGTATTGCAATTACTCCTGCGTTTGTCCCTGGTTGAGCATTGAGCTTATCAGTTTGTCTCCATTTCCCCTCCCACCAAAAGATCCCAACGAGGAGTGTGTGCCTCCGGAGTTCTCCTTCGGATTTAAGGCGACGTTTAACACAAACCGCCCAACCCTGAATGCTGCCGGCAGACAGAACATTGCAAGCGATGCCATGCAACAGGTGAGTCCGGTTGTTCTCACAGTGTCATGTGATTGTTAAATTACGAAACATTGTTATCTTGGCATCTGGAAAGAAGGTATTTTGCCATTGCTTTCCTTCTTAGCAGTGACCATACTGGTCGAGGACAGTAGCCATTGTCTCCAAAAGATGTCAATTGCAACGAGAAATAGAGTGTTGAAGTGTTAATAGAACCTGTACTTATGTATGGATATGAAACGTGGACAATGGGCAGCCAAGCTGAAAAACATCTGTTGGCATTGGAAATGTGGTTTCTGAGGAAAATGCAAAGAATACCATGGGCGGACAGAGAAACCAGTGATCTAGTCCTTCTGCGAATAAAACAAAAACAGTAAACTCATGCTAGAAGTTGGAGACAGTCAAGATTACACGCCGTGTTTTGAGGAGAAATAAACCAGCAAACTCAATGACAACTGGCAAAATTGATGGGAAAGAATTAAAGGAAGACAAAGAGATAAATACCTGGATCGACATGGCAAGAACACAGACCTGATCCTCGCCCATGCTTATCGACATGATGATGAACTATAAGAAGCACAGTCATAGACACCTTCTAAAGCCATGAGGCATACTTGGTATATGGTGCTAATCATCACCATCATGTGCCGTGCCGATAAGCGTGGGCGGTCATGTTTTGCTAACTCAATCGATCACAAGAGTCGTGCATCAGCTCAGTGTTCCTGTCTCGACCATACCACGCAGCCAAGCCATCCAGACATTTACTTCTCTGCCCTCCCCTTGTTCTCTTCCCCTCAATCTTGCCAGTTTTCACCAAGTTCTCCAATGTCTTTCTTCTCATAACGTGACCAAAATCTTATGACTGTCTACGTCTAATTTCTCTAATCAGTTTACGGTTTTCGTTTGTTTCCTGTAGTACTTCGTCATTGGTTTTTCTGTCTATCCGTGGTATTCTTTGCATTTTCCTCAGAAACCACATTTCTACAGCTATCAGATGTTTTACCATAGTCTGGTAAGAATGAGACAGCGAGGTGTGATGAGGGCATCTGGCCGACGCTCGACGCTCAGAGGAAAGGCGAGAGGACATATAATCAGATTGCTGCTGGAACTATTAGTGTTGGATCTCTTCGCTGGCTGCTGAGGATGGGGACGGAGCGCTTATGGGAATGTCCCGAATGCTGTGATGTCGGTTCCTAAATCAATCAATCAATCAGATGTTTTTCAGCTTGACTGCTCATTGTCCACGTTTCACATCCATACAAAAGCACAGGCTTTATGTAACACTTCAACACTGCCTTTCTCGTAGCAATTGACATCTTTTTATTGGTCAGTATGTTTTCCATTTTGCAAAAGGCTACCTTCGCCCATGGCAATTCTTGTTCTAATCTCTTCAAGGCATCTCCCATCAGATGTTATGACTGTCCCGGGATAGTTGTACCGATTCACTTGTTTAAGAATATTTCCATTTACTACTGGCTAACCTCATATGATATACCAATCGGAACTCAATGGGTGATGCAGTCAATATCACGGCTGCCATCTTTGCTTCCCAGACAATGCCATGATGCCGATGTTAGGTTGAGTCGGTCTGAGAGCCCACGACATTGAACAAAAATCCCCGTACAAGGTGGTTCAAACACATGACCACTGCACTGACATGCAAGCATGCTAGCCTGTTCAAACACATGACCACAGCACTGACATGCAAGCATGCTAGCCTGTTCAAACACATGATCACAGCACTGACATGCAAGCATGCTAGCCTGTTCAAACACATGACCACAGCACTGACATGCAAGCATGCTAGCCTGTTCAAACACATGACCACAGCACTGACATGCAAGCATGCTAGACTGTTCAGTCCTTCTCAGAATATCACAGTCACATGTTATGGCTGTTTGTGATTTCTTGGCAAGTTTATGTTCAGTTGTTTGCCATTGCTTTCTGAACGAACGGCACAAATACCATTATAAGAAATTCAACGAAAAGCAGCCTGTTTCAAATATCCCGCAGCTCTGTTTCGAAGGGGGTATGCATGATTGCGAACTGCATTCGTAACCCGTTCGCCTGTTGAGTGTGTAATCGAAATGGTATGCTTTGTTACAATCATATGTTTTATTTCCGCAGCTCTTTGAGATCTTTAAAGATGTGCCTGGATTTAAGTATGTGAACATTGACATGGGCAAGATAGTTCGTACAACGTGAGTTTTACCTAGATCTCTCTCTCTCTCTCTCTCTCTCTCTCCCTCTCTCTCTCTCTCTCTCTCCCTCTCTCTCTCTCTCTCTCTCTCTCTCTCTCTGTCTCTCGCTCTCTCTCTCTTCATCTCTCTCTCGCTCTCTCTTCATCTCTCTCTCTCTCTCTCTCTCTCTCTCTCTCTCTCTCTCTCTCTCTCTCTCTCGTTTCTTTTCACTATCACAGACAGACAATCTCTGCAGACACTCCCAACATAGACCATACACACATACCACCACCACCACACCACTCACACCACAACTAACACCAAACAATGGTTGTGCTTGGCAGAATCAGGGTGGCTGAACCACGTCAAGCATAAAACTTTCACCTTACACCTTACAGTAGACCCTTCGAAAGTCTGGCAATTATGAAATATCAATTGCAGAATCCTTTGAAGCCACTAAAGTCAATTCATAATTAAACACGCATGTACTGTTTAGCGCTCATAGAAGTAGTAGATTCTAGAATACACAGTAGACAACAAAACACCGGTAGGGTAACTATAGCTTTCATTGCTTATATAATCTAGTGTGCCTTGTAGCCTCTACTTCTGTCTTATACTTCCATGACCGTCAAGTAATCATCATCATCAGGTGCCATGCCGATAAGCGTGGGCGGTCATGTTTCACCATCTCCCACGATCACCAGAGTCGTGGATCAGCTCCGTGTTCTTGTCTCGACCATACTATGTAGCCAAGCCATCCAGGTAGCCTATTTACTTCTCTGCCTTCCCCTTGTTTTTTCCCCCTCAATCTTGTCAGTTATCACCAAGTTCTCCAATTCATTTCTTCTCATAACATGCCCACAAAATTTTGACTGTCTACGTCTAATGACTCTAATCAGTTTAAGATCTTCATTTGTTTCTTGTAGGACTTGTTCATTGGTTTTTCTGTCTATCTATGTCATTCTTTGCACTTTCCTCAGAAACCACATTTCCACAGGCCATCAGATGGTTTTCAGCTTGTTTGCTCATTGCCACGCTTACAAAAGTGCACGTTCTATGTAGCACCTCAGCACTCTTCTTCTTATTTCGATTGACAAACAATACATGTGTTTATTTATGAACTGACGATTATGAACCATACCACATGGTGACCGGAAGCTGCCGTTGCGTAGTGAATAGACGCTGGATGTTGACCTCGTGACCCCTAGAGTTCGCACATGTCTATAACATAGGTATAGCGCCACATAGATAGCGTACCTACAAGTGTGACAATAGAGACCTTGACTTTACCGTCCCTTACCACAAGCTCAGCTTAGCTCAAGGCGTGAAAATAGAGACCTTGACTTTACCGTCCCTTACCACAAGCTCAGCTTAGCTCAAGGCGTGACAATAGAGACCTTGACTTTACCGTCCCTTACCACAAACCCAGCTTACTTCAAGGCGTGACAATAGAGACATTGACTTTACCGTCCCTTACCACAAACCCAGCTTACTTCAAGGCATGACAATAGAGACATTGACTTTACCGTCCCTTACCACAAACCTAGCGTAGCTCAAGGCGTGACAATAGAGACCTTGACTTTACCGTCCCTTACCACAAACCCAGCTTACTTCAAGGCGCGATAATAGAGACCTTGACTTTGCCGTCCCTTACCACAAGCCCAGCGTAGCTCAAGGCGCGACAATAGAGACCTTGACTTTACCGTCCCTTACCACAAACCCAGCTTACTTCAAGGCGCGATAATAGAGACCTTGACTTTACCGTCCCTTACCACAAGCCCAGCGTAGCTCAAGGCGCGACAATAGAGACCTTGACTTTACCGTCCCTTACCACAAACCCAATACTCCTCCAGATAGGCAAAAACGATACTTGCTTGGCTGATTTTTGTGTGGATTAGCTTTCCCTATTACCAGTGTCCCTCGCCATCAGGTGAACCCACTCCGACTTCTGGGGTACTTGTAATTTACGTCCCCAAGTCAAGGATGAAAAGTCAACTTTTTATTCTAAATGACTGGTTTAGGGGTTTAACACGCTACCCCGCCATCAAGACACCTGAAGTTTGTAAGCGAGCGATCTTATCCTTTCGGCCATACTGACCTCCATTCCGGGCGGTAATTCTAATACAGAGAGAGCAGAATGTAGATTAATTAGTTAGTTAGTTTCAGTCCCAACTTCACGGCAAAGGGTCGCCTCATTATGCCCCGTTCCTGTGCCAGTGAATATCACACAAAATGCTCCTCACCGCCCCATATGAAAAGTGGAACAGGCAGGAGAATGTAGATGTCGGTTATTAAACTAATTATTCCTCGACAGAGACCGGAAGCTGGAAATTCCATGGACAGTTTATCTAGACGGAGAAGATTCAGTATTTAATGGCACGAGCGGCCAGACTGTCCGCGATGTTATAGAGGACGCTTTGATGCTCGCGGCGGACTCCTACAACAACAAGTTCACCATAGATGGCCAGCACCCCAAGAATAACATCAGCGGCTCGGATGCTGCTGACCAAGGTAAGCAAGATGTCTTGTCTCGGTATTTATGTCCAGTGTCACAGATTACAGAAAACAGGAGTTAACGGCAAGCGGGTCTACTTCATTGCACCGGGTTCTGTCTCATATAGCGCGATCTTCTTTCTGCAGATCTATCTGCCAGAAGTTAAACCAGGTCGTTTATCGCTGTGTTTATTTCCCACACCACCTATGTTTTTGATTAAGGTAAATCAGCTCGCTTATCTCTTTCTCTTCATCCGCCACGAATGCCTTTGATCAAGTTAAACCAGGTCGTTTATCTATGTGTGTGTTTTCCACACCACAGATGTTTTTGATTAAGTTAAACCAGGTCGTTTATCTGTGTGTTTGTTTCCCACACCATAGATGTTTTTGATTAAGGTAAGGGGGGCTACGTGGTCTCGAGTTATGGTGTCCTACCCGAGTGCTGGAGGTCCCGGGTTCAGACCTTGGAGATGACCGGGACTTTTTCTCGTGGACTTCTAGTAATAAAATTTCCCCTGGTCTCTGGGTAGTGAGATCGGACACCCGTGTATATTGTTGCGCACGTAATAAATCCCTTGACAGTTGGAAATCGAAAAAGAGTAGTCTAACGGCGTTGCCCGGGCAAAATTTCGAATTAAAAATCTACCCATAGTATTTCAGGATCCTCGCCGGTGCTACGGAGTTCGTGCACTGAGCTGAGTTTCTCCAGACTCAGGTTTGAGATAGGAGGAGAACGGAGCACTTATGGGTTGCACCCGTGTGCCGTGATGTTGATCCATCGACTAAACTAAACTAAACTAAACTTGATTAAGGTAAATCAGCTCGCTTATCTTTTTCTCTTCATCCGCCACGAATGCCTTTGATCAAGTTAAACCAGGTCGTTTATCTATGTGTGTGTGTGTGTTTCCACACCGCGGATGTTTTTCATCAAGTTAAACCAGGTCGTTTATCTCTGCGTGTGTTTTCCACACCACATATGTTTTTGATCAAGTTAAACCAGGTCGTTTATCTGTGTGTGTGTGTGTGTGTGTGTGTGTGTGTGTGTGTGTGTGTGTGTGTGTGTGTGTGTGTGTGTGTGTGTGTTTCCACAGCACGGATGTTCTTGATCAAGTTAAACCATGTCGTTTTATCTCTGTGTTTATTTCCCACACCACAGATGTTTTTGATCAAGGTAAATCAACTCTCTTATCTCTTTCTATTCATCCTCCACGAATGCCTTTGATCATGGTAAGCCGGATCTTTGCCTCTGTGTTTCTCTTGAACGCCACTCAGTCTGTTTCCTTGGCGAGTTGAGACATCACTGCAGTGCCTAGCAACATAGATGTTTGTAATGTCTAAGATCCATGACATCACTGCAGTGCCTAGCAACATAGATGTTTGCAATGTCTAAGATCCCTGACATCACTGCAGTGCCTAGCAACATAGATGTCTGTAATGTCTAAGATCCATGACATCACTGCAATGCCTAGCAACATAGATGTTTGCAATGCCTAAGATCCCTGACATCACTGCAGTGCCTAGCAACATAGATGTCTGTAATGTCTAAGATCCCTGACATCACTGCAGTGCCTAGCAACATAGATGTCTGTAATGTCTAAGATCCCTGACATCACTGCAGTGCCTAGCAACATAGATGTTTGTAATGTCTAAGATCCATGACATCACTGCAGTGCCTAGCAACATAGATGTCTGTAATGTCTAAGATCCATGACATCACTGCAATGCATAGCAACACAGATGTTTGCAATGCCTAAGATCCCTGACATCACTGCAGTGCCTAGCAACATAGATGTCTGTAATGTCTAAGATCCCTGACATCACTGCAGTGCCTATCAACATAGATATTTGTAATGCCTAAGATCACTGCCATCACTGCAGTACAACAATTGTATGTATAAGTTATGTGGTCCTTCTACTGCTACAAGATCCAATGTTGCAGTTCATCACTAATCTAAAATATAACATATGTGCTCCATTTCTTGTGAAGCAGTTCATCACTAATCTAAAATATAACATTTATGCTCCATTTCTTGTGATGCAGTTCATCACTAATCTAATATGTAAATCTCTTGGGTTGCAGTTCATCACTAATTTAATATGTAACATTTATGCTCCATTTCTTGTGATGCAGTTCATCACTAATCTAATATATAACATGTATGCTTCATCTCTTGTGTTGCAGTTCATCAGCAATATAATATATAACATTTATGCTCCATCGCTTGTGTTGCAATTAACAGCAATCATATATAACATTTATACGTTCAACAATCAAATACATAACATGTATGCTTCATCTTGCATGTGACAGAACATTTAACTTATATGCTCCATCTCATTTGTTGCAGTTCAGGGGCAAGCTAGAGACCCCTGCAAAATGTACCCTAGTCCCTGCTCGAATGGGTTCGGGAGCTGTCAGACCTGCTCGAATGGGCTCGGGAGCTGTCAGAACACACCTTGCCAGTATACTGGTCACAATGGTATGGAAGTTGTGTGTACTGACAACTGCCATACATACCCGTCGTGTGGCAGCCACGGGGACTGTACCAAGGACATGACCGGCAAAGCTTTCTGTAGGTAAGTTGTCAGTCATGCGTGTCTGTGTTAAGTTAGTTAATTGCATATCCGTTATAGGGCGTCGCAGTCGACCACATAATTTTTGGACCGTTAGTGATTTCCAGGCATGTTTTACGTTCAGTAGTTTGCCATTGCTATCTGAACAACCGGCACTCATACCATTGCATGAAAACCAACGCAAAGCGGGCTACTGCCAAATCGCCCGCAGTTGTGTTTTGAATCCGGTATGCTGGATTACGAATTGCGTCTGTAACTCCTTCGCTACGGAGTGTTTGTGTATCTCTTTAAAATATAAATACACGGGTATTGTTTGACGATTATAGAAGTAACAGAAAAAGTAAAGATTAGAGAACGCACTAGACAACATAAACAGAACGCCATAGTTATCGACGGTGATTCGAACCTGTCACCCCTACATGATGACATCACTTCACTGCAGGAATACTTCGACGTAATACCAACTAGACATCCCTAAAAAGGTGTTTTAAATAGCCAGGTTTATCATCCAAATGAACCCACAACTATGGAATACACAGGAAGGTTAACCCGGTCAACAAATGCCTGCAGAAGCGGATGTGTCGGTCAAAAGGCACAAATATCGCAGCTCTGCTGCAACAGACATAACACAGTTACGTCCAAAACGAACAGCCCGGACATACGAAGAAGCAGAAGAATGTGGAAAGAATTCGTACCTAACAATTGAGATAGCACCATAGGTGTCAGAATGTTATACTAAACCAGCATAGGTCAAATAACAAACACACAAACACATCAGACTGTAATGTTGTGCCCAGTATATCCACGAACATTTAAAGAAGCGAAATGATTGGTCGGTTCCAATGTTGAACACGTATTACACATAAAAATCCATTTGGAGAACCCTTTGAGCCAACTCAACGAACATTTAAAGAAGACACCATTTTTAAGGGGTGTCTAGTTGGTCATGCGTCGAAGCATACGTGTTCCTGCAGCGAGGCGAGGTCGTCATTTGGAGGTGACAGGTTCGAATCCCGGTCGGTAACTACAGCTTTCAATGTTTATGTTTGTGTATTGCGTCCTCTAATCTATACCTTATTCTTCTACTTCTATGAGTGTCAAACAATACCTATGTGTTGATCTATGACCTATCTTAGCGACTTTAAAAGATCCCCCAATTGATATTCATCGTCTACAAATACCGTGAAGACTGGCGAGTGTGATCATGTATCGGCAAATCCTTCACTGATCACTTCTATTTATCAATGCTGGGAAGTTTCTCTATTTATGGTTTGATGTAGAATTATCTACGATCTTCTTCACCCTCTCATTTCATCTTTTTCTCCACTTCTGTCCCTCTACCTACCTTCCCCACCTTTCTCATTTGTATCTCACTATATTATATCTCTCCCCCACCCCTCTACCTCTCGTCCTGTATGTATATACTTCATCACCTCTCTACCTTTATTTCTACCCTCCCTCTACTCTCTCCCATTGTTTCCCTTCCTTTGCCCTCTTCCTTGTGTGTCCTTCTCTCATGTTCTCCCTTTATCTCTCGCTCCTTCTGTCGATGTCTCTCTCTCTCTCTCTCTCTCTCTCTCTCTTTCTTTCTTTCTCTCTCTCTCTCTCTCTCTCTCTCTCTCTCTCTCTCTATTTCTCTTACCCCTCTCTATGTTTAAATCTCTGTCCCTCAGGAGGATAATGAGGAAGTAGGAGAAGAAGAGGAAGTAAGAGTAGAAGAAGATGGAGAATGGGAAAGAATGAGTAGAAGAAGACAGAGAATGAGGAAGTAGGAGTAGAAGTAGGAGAATTAGGAATATAAGAAGGAAAATGAGGAAGGATGAGTAGAAGGAGAAGGAGGAGTAAAATGACGAAGGAGGAGTAGAAGAAGAAGGAGGATGAGGAAATGGAGGTAGAAAAAGACAGAGAATGGGGAAGGAGAGTAGAAGAATGACAATGAGGAAGAAAGAGTAGAAGGAGGAGGGGGAGGAAGAAGAAAATAGAGTGGGTGAAAGTAACTGTGATTGTGGACGAAAGCTTCAGATATGAAACCAACATTGAATGTCGGTCACATAATGTAAGTCTGTGATTGTCTGTGTTTTTGTTCTACATTTAAAACTTATTTTGTGTGTTTGATCCAAAACCAGTTGTCACCTAGAGTGGGCCGGCTTGTACTGTGATAGAGCGAATGGTGAGTTGTGTACAACTATTGTTGTTTTAGCAAGGACAATGGCAATCAAATACACACACACACACTCACACACGCACTCACACACATACTAATTCTCTCACACACACTCATTCACACATACTAACTTACTCACTCATATACTAACTCACACACTCTCACACACACATACTGACTCACTCACACACAGACACACGCAAACATTCACTCAAACACACTCACATTCACTCACACACCCTCACACACACACACACACACACACTCACTCTCTCTCTCTCTCTCTCTCATATTCACAAACACTCTCTCTCACACACACACACACACACACGCAAACACGCTCACTCATACACACATATACTCACTCACACAGACTCACATATACCCTTACAAACACACACACACACACACACCCTATCTACCAACCTCTTTCACACTCTCCCCTCCAAGCCTCGCATCCATCTGAAGTACATGGTGCATACTTTACCTGCTGCTACTTTAGTTGCTAAAAGTTCAACGACAACGACCAAGACCAAGATCAAGTGTGGACGGAGGCCAAGAGAAGAAATTACTCTCCACCAAGATCAAGTGTGGACGGAGGCCAAGAGAAGAAATTACTCTCCACCAAGATCAAGTGTGGACGGAGGCCAAGAGAAGAAATTACTCTCCACCAAGATCAAGTGTGGACGGAGGCCAAGAGACGAAATTACTCTCCACCAAGATCGAGCTACCAGCCCGTCCACGACACAGGGTACCAGAGACGACCAAGAAGATTCGAAGACAGACCAAGACGGAGTAATAGATGGAACCTCAGGAGAGACAACCGGTAAAACTATCTGAAGGAACAACACCATAAGACATAAAGGTACACAATTACGCCAGGCCTTAACAAGTGTGCGACTCTGTCCAGACATGTAATACCACAAGGATGAAACGAACACAATGACAACAAATCAGAAGCCAGGAAGTACTTATACGCATCTCTATTTACGAAAGAAGAAGTACGAGATACACCATAAGGGCCCCGGCTATAACTAAATCGATAAGTCGGCGGTTGAACGGGGCCATTCTTCTCAAGAATTGGAATTGGAGTTGCTAAAAATTATAATTTAAAACCTGCAACGTGAACATCAATTACTAGATCTATTAAAGCAGATATAATAATAATAATAATTTAATAATAATAATAATAACATTATTATTATGGCTAACATGGAGGTTGTCATGGCGGACTGGGTAAGACAGCTCGTTGAGAGAGTTAATGTGTTAAAAAAAAAAGTTATTTTATCACTTAAATTAATGTACAGAAAGTGATAACTTGTTAAGAGTTTACGTGGAGACATCTTAACATATAACTGCTGAAATTAGCGTTTGGATAGTGCCACATAGTATGTGTTTGTGTGTTGTTTGTCCATCAAGAATGATGATGACCATTCATTTCATCCAGTGGGGTTGAAGGTGTGGAGCCGTGGGTTCTAAGATGGCTGATAAGACCTATTTTGGCTCGAAATGTTCTTTGACAATGTGGGCAAAGAATGCTTGACGTCTCTGGAGGAGGATTTCCTGCAGTGGTTTTTCTGTCCTGCCTTTTCTTCACAGCTCTTGCAGTCCTGGTTGCCTCACATATGACTGCACCTTTGCGCAATGATGCACGCCACGAATTTCGGTCTCTGACTGCAGCCTCCCAGGTGTCATGATGAATTCCAAAAGCATTCAGTGAAATTTTCAGAGTGTCTTTAAAACGTTTCCTCTGGCCACCTTGGGGGCGTTTACCACAACGCAGTTCGCTGTAGAAAATTCTTTTAGGGAGCCTGTGATCTGGCATGCGGGTCAAGTGACCAGCCCAGCGAATCTGATTCTTCATCAGTAGAGTGTGGATACTGGGCATGGATGCTCTTTCTAGGACTTCAGTGTCTGGAATCTTGTCTTGCCATTTAATCTTCAGTAGCTTCCTTAGGCAGACTGTGTGGAAGTGGTTTAATTTCCTAGCGTGTCGCTGATAAACAGTCCAGGTTTCACAAGCATATAGCAGTGTGGATAATACAACTGCTTTGTAGACTTTTAGCTTTGTTTGCAGGCTTATTCCAGTTCTGTCCCATACATTCTTGTACAGTCTGCCAAAGGCTGCACTGGCCTTGGAGATTCTTGCATTCACTTCGTCATCGATTGTGGCAGCTTGTGACACAGTGCTGCCAAGATAGGTGAATTTGTCCACAACACTTAGTCTATGATCGTTCACTTTGATATTCGGCACAGTGTGATTATTCCCTGGAGTTGGCTGGTACATAACTACAGTCTTCTCCAAGTTGATATTGAGCCCAAAGTTGGCACAGGCATGTGAGAAAGCTGAAACATTATGTTGCATGTCCGCCTCTGAGTTGGCGTATAGAGCGCAATCATCAGCAAACAGGAGCTCTCTGACTGTGCCGCTGTCAATTTTGGTTTTAGCTTTCAGCCTTCTGAGATTGAATAACTTTCCATCCATACGGTAGTTGATGTCTATTCCAATGTCGTCGTTCTCGAAGGCATTCATCAACATGGCTGAAAACATGAGGCTGAACAGTGTTGGTGCCAGGACACATCCTTGCTTCACTCCATTGGTTACAGGAAAGGGTTCAGACAGTTCACCATTTTCCTGTACTCTTGCCTGCATGCCGTCATGAAATAGCCGCACTATTTGGACATATGTGACGTTGGATGAAGAATGACTTGCGCGATGACTTGGATTAAAGTGAGGAAGAGTTGCGCAATTCGTCGACCTCACTCTCTCGCCTGAGTCCATCTGAGTCCAGTGGCAAGACAAGTCGAGACGATTGGAGACGAATACAGGTGCAGTGGATCACCAGGGCGCTCTACGTGCCTTGCCGTGCTCATTACGTTCCACAACGCTTTGCAGGTGCCACATAGTATGCAGACATGATGATGATGGATAGACAAGATCGGGAAAAACCGATAGGTAAACACACGCACAGGCACGAATGCGCACCAACGTGATCAAGAGAGTGACGTTATTTGACAACAAACAGACTGGAAAAGGACATGGAAAAAGGAGTCATGCAGGGGCGTCACTAGGGGGGTGCGGGGGTGCGGGCCGCACCGGGTGACACCATCAAGGGGTGACACCAAAATAAAAAAAATTGCAAATTTTACAAAGCAGACATAGCTCTGTCTAGTCGGGTTTCATAACCGTTCATTGTTAAATACATGAGCAGGCATAGGGTGCCACCATGCAGAGCGTCTTGTGCTTAAATGAATAAGACTCAGACTCAGAGCTCAGAGCTGCTCGGAGCCTCGGAGTCGGAGTAGAATCGTGGGTCATTTGCAAACGCGCCAATTAATGACGTGTGGAGTCACGTGGTTGCAGAAAATGACAGACGTTGTTTACAGGTTCGTTTTTTATGTAAATAATTATTTTTTCGAAATTTTATAATTTTATCAATATCACTAAAATATAAATATTTTAAAGTAAATTAATTAGGACAGGGCATAAATTTTAAACGAGAAAAACAGCGGCAGGCTTCCACTTAAAAAAGTGATATGGTGAAAGATATTGATTTTGATGATGTGATTGACAGGTTTGCAGCTTTGAAGACCAGGATGGGAAACTTTTAATTTTAAATAACAGAAATTTTAATGTTAAATAACAAAAATTTAACTTTGTCCGAGTTTGTCGAAGTTCTTTATTTATGTTTTACCTGAAGTATTGAAGTTATATTGTTCAATTTGTTTTCTTTCTTATGTCCTTATTAACTTTTTGATTTATTTTACAAACATTACTATATGCGATTATATATGGTACAGGAACACTCGGAAGAAGACCATGGTGAAAGTCTAGAGGGGTGACACCAAGAGTTTACCGCACTGGGTGACACCAACCCCAGTGACGCCACTGGAGTCATGTTTTAAAGATCGTGGAGTGGCTTTGGAGCTAATAACTAGTATGATTCCAGGGATGGACCTATAAGAAACATTGATACAAGAGCTTATAGTGTGTTTTTTTTTGGTTGCCTCAATATAAAATTCAATATCTCAGTAACGGGCTGAGATAAAATGATGAGATTTAGTATATAACGTTATCATTATGTCCACCCAACAAAACAATTTTTGTTCTGGAGATTTTACAGCAGATTTTAAAGTTAGCTTATATACGGTATATTAATTATGACTTAAAGATTACGACCATGATTTTAACAGTTTTACAGCTTCCCCAAGATTCGACCCAAATTATTCAAAATTTTCACGTGACTTTCGTTTTCAAACAAACAGCGCGAAGATTCAGAGGCGTCTCCAAATGTGGGTTCTTTCATGAAACGTGATTATATAAATAAACTAGCTGACAAGGCCCGGTTTCTGGTGGAAATCAATCAATCAATCAATCAATCTATCTGTCTGTCTGTCTGTCTGTCTGTCTGTCTGTCTGTCTGTCTGTCTGTCTGTCTGTCTGTCTGTCTGTCTGTCTGTCTGTCTGTCTGTCTGTCTGAATGTCTGTCTGAATGTCTGTCTGTCTGAATGTCTGCCGGTCGGCTGACCCATCCACCTACCCACCGACCCACCGACCTACCGATATCTATCTATCTATCTATCTATCTATCTATCTATCTATCTATCTATATATCTATCTATCTATTCTATCTATCTATCTATCTATCTATCTATCTATCTATCTGCCTGCCTGCCAGCCCGACCACCCACCCACCGACAGACCGACCGACCTACCGATATCTATCTATCTATCTAATCTATATGTCTGTCTGTCTGCCTGCCTGCCGGCGCACCCACCCACATACCGACCGACCGACCGACCGACAGATATCTATCTATCTATCTATCTATCTATCTATCTATCTATCTATCTATCTATCTATCTAATATATCTATCTATCTATCTGTCTGTCTGTCTGTCTGCCTGTCTGCCTGCCTGCCTGCCGGCCCACCCACCCACCGACCAACCGACCGACGTACCGATATCTATCTATCTATCTATCTCTATCTATCTATCTATCTATCTATCTATCTATCTATCTATCTATCTATCTATCTATCTATCTATCTATCTATTTATCTATCTATCTAATCTATCTGTCTGTCTGTCTGCCTGACTGCCTGCCTGCCGGCCCACCCACCCACCCACCAACCGACCGACCGACCGACCTACCGATATCTATCTATCTATCTATCTATCTATCTATCTGTCTATCTATCTATCTATCTATCTATCTATCTATCTAATCTAATCTAATCTATCTGTCTGTCCTATCTATCTAATCTATCTGTCTGTCCTATCTATCTAATCTATCTGTCTGTCTGTCTGCCTGCCTGCCGGCCCACCCACCCATTAACCGACCGACCTACCGATATCTATCTATCTATCTATCTATATATCTATCTATCTATCTATCTATCTATCTATCTATCTATCTATCTATTTATCTATCTATCTGCCTGCCTGCCGGCCCGACCACCCACCCACCGACAGACCGACCGACCTACCGATATCAATCTATCTAATCTATCTGTCTGTCCTATCTATCTAATCTATCTGTCTGTCTGTCTGTCTGCCTGCCTGCCCACCCACCCACTAACCGACCGACCTACCGATATCGATCTATCTATCTATCTATCTATCTATCTATCTATCTATCTATCTATCTATCTATCTATCTATCTATCTATCTATCTATCTATCCATCTATCTATCTATCTATCTATCTATCTATCTATCTATTTATCTATCTATCTGCCTGCCTGCCGGCCCGACCACCCACCCACCGACAGACCGACCGACCTACCGATATCAATCTATCTAATCTATCTGTCTGTCCTATCTATCTAATCTATCTGTCTGTCTGTCTGTCTGCCTGCCTGCCCACCCACCCACTAACCGACCGACCTACCGATATCGATCTATCTATCTATCTATCTATCTATCTATCTATCTATCTATCTATCTATCTATCTATCTATCTATCTATCTATCTATCTATCTATCTATCTATCTATCTATCTATCTATCTATCTATCCATCTATCTATCTATCTATCTATCTATCTATCTAATCTATCTGTCTGCCTGCCTGCCTGCCTGCCTGCCGACCCACCCACCCACCCACCGACCGACCGACCCACCGACCGACCGATCCACCCACTCAGCCAGCCAGCCAGCCAGCCATCCATCCACCCACCTATCTTTCTGCCTACCTACCTACCTTTCTGTCTGTCTGTCCGGGCCGCATCATTCATTTTATTCGGAGACTGCCGAGGGTCGTCGCTGGAGCTACGGAGTTCGTGCTTTGTGCGACGCTTTCCGCGCTGCGGAAAGAAACTGAGCCATATGGGATAAAAACCCTGTGCAATGCAGCCGATTCTGTCGACTGTAAGCTACTTCTTTGATTGCACCCACTCCCATACGAATCCAGATACGCCTTTGTTTGTCATCTGAATTTGCAGGTCCTCATTACCGTAAACATAACATTTTTAACAAGAAATCACTAGTTGTTAAGCAAAACATCAAAGGAATGATGCCGCTTTTAATGATTTAAGTTGTTTTGGGACCTATCAAAGACATATTCCTTGGGTGGGGGTAAATATAAGACGGCTGGAAAAATTTCATAACGATGCAACAGATAGTTTTCAAAATAATTGATCTTGAATGACGGCATAAATTTCCGGACAGACTATAGTATCCTGAATGTGAAGGAATCGAGGTCACGACCTAGACAAGAAGAGAAACAACGAAAGGACAGACTGGTCACACTCAAGGTGATACTCCGTGATATCTGAAGCAAGACACTGGCCATTAGTTATACAGGTCATTAACTTATCTCAGTATATTGAGCTCCTATATTTTCGGATGCTGACCTGGTAAGAACAGGCACTCTGGAAGGAGTCAACGGCAGATATAGTAATTTGACTTTGTAAATAGATGCTCAATAAAACGGCATTGAACTTTTGTCAGCCATGGGTCCGGATTCAGTATGTCACAGTTCACACGTTTGATCATTGTTCCTGTTGTTCAAGTTGAGCCGACATTCTTCAGTTCCAACATGTTTTTGTTGTATATAGTTTTACGTCATGTTTGAGGACCAACAGCATGTTGGCAGATAGGGATGATTTACTGAGAGAATGCACTTGCTCAAGTAGTTAATGAACCACATTCCCATCCTGCAGATACTACTACCCCTCGACCCGTTAAAACAGTGCCGAAGTTTAACTTCACATCACAGTCCACTTTTAACACGACCATGAAACCGTCCGATTTAACACCAGAGAAGAGAGCGGAAATAGCCAAAAATTTGACCGATCAGGTAGGCTTTAGTGTTGTTGCCCGTTGCCAAGAGATTCTTCTTCTTCTTCTTCTTCTTCTTCTTCTTCTTCTTCTTCTTCTTCTTCTTCTTCTTCTTCTTCTTCTTCTTCTTCTTCTTCTTCTTCTTCTTCTTCTTCTTCTTCTTTGTCGTCGTCTTCTTCTTCTTCTTCTTCTTCTTCTTCTTCTTCTTCTTCTTCTTCTTCTTCTTCTTCTTCTTCTTCTTCTTCTTCTTCTTCTTCTTCTTCTTCTTCTTAACATACTCATGGGGTATAAATATGTAACAAGTGCATAGGCAGATATGAGCGAACGAAGGAACGAACTATATTTTCAAAGGGTCACAGATTGGGCACGCAGGCCCATCTTAAATTCTGACCTTCCAAACCTTCATCTTTCGTACATCAACTATCTATTGTGTATGTTACATTCACATAGGAAAACAAAACATTGTCAAATGAAAATTGTGAACATAAATAATGCATATTATGAGACAGACACACGCACATAAATAAATACAAATATGCATACCTGCATACACATTTAATCATTTACACAAACTCTCACAGTTATGCACCCACTCGATAACAAACAAATACACACTCCCTAGCATACACATATACGCAGTCAGAATCACAAAATCACTAACAAAAGTTGTCTTTTACATACATATATTCTCTCTCTCTCTCTCTCTCTCTCTCTCTCTCTCTCGCTGACTGACAAATATGTAGGTGGGTAGATAAGAAGGTTAATTG
>OY992879.1:53548077-53565577 GCA_963921405.1 Cepaea hortensis
CAGTACTACCTGCTTTCTGTTAGCGCCAAATACTGGGCGCCGCTCACCAAACCTTACATCTCACACTGTGCCAACGGCTTTGGGTGTACAGCGCAATTACAGGATCCAAGCTTTATACTGGTGCCAGGAAATGCCACCCAAAGACTAAATGGTATGGCTGGGCAGACCAGCCTTGGTTGGCAGCTGGTTAAGTATCGGAGCTCTGACAGACGGGCAGTTAGAACATTGGTTTGCTAATCCGGCAGCTTCTGCAGCTTGTCTTGTTCCATGTATATTGCTGTTATCTTTCCTCTGGATTGAACTAGGCAGGCCGTGAGAGGCTTCATCCTGCATGGGCAATACATGATCTCTATAATTCAGCCCAGGCTTTATGCTATTGAGAAGATCTGATCAGTCACATTTGCTACCGCCATGGGGTGAAATATCATATCTTCTTTTAAACAATATAACAAACTGTCGTCTGTAAAGACAACAATCAATCAATCAATTAGGTGCCGTCTCCACAATGAAAGTTGGCTGCAATGGATCTCCAGTACAGTCTGTCTCTCGCCTTGATTGTACATTCAGTCAGATTGATGTTCGTCCATTGATTGTACATTCAGTCAGATTGATGTTCGTCCATTGATTGTACATTCAGTCAGATTGGTGTTCGTCCATTGATTGTACATTCAGTCAGATTGATGTTCATCCATTGATTGTACATTCAGTCAGATTGATGTTCGTCCATTGATTGTACATTCAGTCAGATTGATGTTCGTCCATTGATTGTACATTCAGTCAGGCTGATGTTCGTCCTTCTCTTGATGTTATCCTCCAACTTGTATCATTGTCTGTCTCTTGCTCGCTTACCCTCAACCTTGCCTTCCAGTATGGTTTTTATAAGAGTGTTATGTCTTTTAACGTGGCCGAAATATTTCACTTGCCTCTTTTTTATTTCTTTCATCAACTCTCTTTTCATTCCCAGTTTTTCTAGAACCTCTGTATTTGATAGTTTATGTTTCCATGAAACACGATATATTCTTCTGTATATCCACATCTCCAAGGCCTCTGTGCGACTTTTTAGCTGCTTGTTCAATGTCCAGGCTTCCGCGCCATATACAGTGGTGCTGAATGAAAGTAGCATTTGACAATTCTCATTTTTAATGCGTTGTTAATCTCTTTTGGATATTAATACTGATTTCATGCTGTCGAAAACATTTTTGGTCATTCCTATTCTCTTTGTAATTTCTACTTCACTTCTGCCATCATCTGTTATTACATGTCCAAAATAGGAGAAACTTGTTGTTCTCTAGTATCTCCCCGTTTATTGTGATGTTCATTGATGACCTTTCCTTTCCTCTGCTAATTATCATCATAGTTTTCGTTTTGTGGATGTTAATATATAAGCCACATTATGCACTATGCCTGTTTAGACAACAAGATGCCTGTAAATAAGTCATTCTTTATACTGTAATAAAACGTTGGTTTTATATCCACACAGTCGAACGAGCAGCAAGGGATCCTTGCAGTACTCAACCGTGCCCCGCAGGTTACGACAACAGCAACTGCTTCGCCGTGGATTCCACACACGTGACCTGCACGCAAAACTGTAACAACATGACCGTTTGTCAACATGGTGGCACGTGTCAGATAGATTCTTTCGGGACCCCATACTGCCAGTAAGTTGTGTGTACACAATGCTTGTTTGTCAACATAGTGGAGCGTGTCAAATAGATTCTGTCGGGAACCCGTACTGCCAGTAAGTTGTGTGTACACCATGTCAACATCAGGGCCAACTTATCAACCAACAAACCAACTAATCAACAACCAAGCAACAAATCAATAACCAACCAATTAACAACCAACTAATCAACCACCATCTAATCAATCACCCAAATCAACAACCAACTAATCAACCAACCAATCAACAACCAACTAATCAACCACCCATCTAATCAACTGTCCAACTAATCAACCATCCAACTAATCAATCAACAATCAACCAATCAACAACCAACTAATCAACCAACCAACTAATCAACCATCCAACTAATCAACCATCCAACTAATCAATCAACAATCAACCAATCAACAACCAACTAATCAACCAACCAACTAATCAACCATCCAACTAATCAATCAACAATCAACCAATCAACAACCAACTAATCAACCAACCAACTAATCAACCATCCAACTAATCAACCGTCAAACTAATCAACCAACCAATCAACAACCAACTAATCAACCACCCATCTAATCAACTGCCCAACTAATCAATCAACAATCAACCAATCAACAACCAACTAATCAACCAACCAACTAATCAACCATCCAACTAATCAACCATCCAACTAATCAATCAACAATCAACCAATCAACAACCAACTAATCAACCAACCAACTAATCAATCAACAATCAACCAATCAACAACCAACTAATCAACCAACCAACTAATCAACCATCCAACTAATCAACCATCCAACTAATCAATCAACAATCAACCAATCAACAACCAACTAATCAACCAACCAACTAATCAACCATCCAACTAATCAATCAACAATCAACCAATCAACAACCAACTAATCAACCAACCAACTAATCAACCATCCAACTAATCAACCGTCAAACTAATCAACCAACCAATCAACAACCAACTAATCAACCACCCATCTAATCAACTGCCCAACTAATCAATCAACAATCAACCAATCAACAACCAACTAATCAACCAACCAACTAATCAACCATCCAACTAATCAACCATCCAACTAATCAATCAACAATCAACCAATCAACAACCAACTAATCAACCAACCAACTAATCAATCAACAATCAACCAATCAACAACCAACTAATCAACCAACCAACTAATCAACCATCCAACTAATCAACCATCCAACTAATCAATCAACAATCAACCAATCAACAACCAACTAATCAACCAACCAACTAATCAATCAACAATCAACCAATCAACAACCAACTAATCAACCAACCAACTAATCAACCATCCAACTAATCAACCATCCAACTAATCAATCAACAATCAACCAATCAACAACCAACTAATCAACCAACCAACTAATCAACCATCCAACTAATCAATCAACAATCAACAACCAACTAATCAACCAACCAACTAATCAATCAACAATCAACCAATCAACAACCAACTAATCAACCAACCAACTAATCAACTGTCCAACTAATCAATCAACCAATCAACAACCAACTAATCAACCACCCATCTAATCAACTGTCCAACTAATCAATCAACAATCAACCAATCAACAACCAACTAATCAACCAACCAACTAATCAACCATCCAACTAATCAATCAACAATCAACCAATCAACAACCAACTAATCAACCAACCAACTAATCAACCATCCAACTAATCAATCAACAATCAACCAATCAACAACCAACTAATCAACCAACCAACTAATCAACCACCCATCTAATCAACCGTCAAACTAATCAACCAATCAATCAACAACCAACTAATCAACCACCCATCTAATCAACTGTCCAACTAATCAACCATCCAACTATTCAACCAACCAATCAACAGCCAACCAATCAACAACCAACTAATCAACCATCCAACTAATCAATCAACAATCAACCAATCAACAACCAACTAATCAACCACCCATCTAATCAACTGTCCAACTAATCAATCAACAATCAACCAATCAACAACCAACCAACTAATCAACCATCCAACTAATCAATCAACAATCAACCAATCAACAACCAACTAATCAACCAACCAACTAATCAACCATCCAACTAATCAATCAACAATCAACCAATCAACAACCAACTAATCAACCAACCAACTAATCAACCATCCAACTAATCAACCGTCAAACTAATCAACCAACCAATCAACAACCAACTAATCAACCACCCATCTAATCAACTGTCCAACTAATCAACCATCCAACTATTCAACCAACCAATCAACAGCCAACCAATCAACAACCAACTAATCAACCATCCAACTAATCAACCATCCAACTAATCAACCAACCAATCAACAACCAACCAGTCAATAACCAACTAATCAGCCATCAGTTTAATTAACCAACCAATCAACAACCAAATAATCAACAATCAACAAACCAACCTACAACCAACCATTCAACCAACTAATCAACCAACCAATCAACAACCAACTAATCAATCAACCAATCAACAACCAACTAATCAACCATCCAATCAACAACCAACCAATCAACAACCAACCAATCAACAATCAACCAATCAACATCCAACCAATAAACAACCAACCAATCAACATCCAACCAATAAACAACCAACCAATCAACAACCAACTAATCAACCAACCAATCAACCAACCAATCAACAACCAACCAATCAACAACCAACCAATCAACAACCAACTAATCAACCAACCAATCAACCAACCAATCAACAACCAACCAATCAACAACCAACTAATCAACCAACCAATCAACCAACCAATCAACAACCAACTAATCAACCAACCAAATAACAACCGACTAATAAACCAACCAATCAACAACCAACCAATCAACAACCAACTAATCAACCAACCAATCAACAACCAACCAATCAACAACCGACTAATCAACCAACCAATCAACAACCAACCAATCAACAACCGACTAATAAACCAACCAATCAACAACCAACCAATCAACAACCAACTAATCAACCAACCAATCAACAACCAACCAATCAACATCCAACTAATCAACCAACCAATCAACAACCAACCAATCAACATCCAACCAATAAACAACCAACCAATCAACATCCAACCAATAAACAACCAACCAATCAACAACCAACCAATCAACCAACCAATCAACAACCAACCAATCAACAACCAACTAATCAACCAACCAATCAACCAACCAATCAACAACCAACCAATCAACAACCAACCAATCAACCAACCAATCAACAACCAACTAATCAACCAACCAATCAACAACCAACCAAATAACAACTGACTAATAAACCAACCAATCAACAACCAACCAATCAACAACCAACTAATCAACCAACCAATCAACCAACCAATCAACAACCAACCAATCAACAACCAACCAATCAACAACCAACCAATCAACAACCAACCAATCAACAACCAACTAATCAACCAACCAATCAACCAACCAATCAACAACCAGCTAATCAACCAACCAATCAACAACCAACCAATCAACCAACCAATCAACAACCAACCAATCAACAACCAACTAATCAACCAACCAATCAACCAACCAATCAACAACCAGCTAATCCACCAACCAATCAACAATTAACCAATCAACAACCAACCAATCAACAACCAACTAATCAACTAACCAATCAACCAATCAAAAACCAACTAATCAACAACCAACCAATCAACAACCAGCTAATCAACCAACCAACAACCAACCAACCAACAACCAGCTAATCCACCAACCAATCAACAATTAACCAATCAACAACCAACCAATCAACAACCAACTAATCAACTAACCAATCAACCAATCAAAAACCAACTAATCAACAACCAACCAATCAACAACCAGCTAATCAACCAACCAACAACCAACCAACCAACAACCAGCTAATCCACCAACCAATCAACAATTAACCAATCAACAACCAACCAATCAACAACCAACTAATCAACTAACCAATCAACCAATCAATAACCAGTTAATCAACAACCAACCAACCAACAACCAGCTAATCAACCAACCAATAAACAACCAACCAATCAACAACCAACTAATCAACCAACCAAATAACAACCGACTAATAAACCAACCAATCAACAACCAACCAATCAACAACCAACTAATCAACCAACCAATCAACAACCAACCAACCAACAACCAGCTAATCAACCAACCAATAAACAACCAACCAATCAACAACCAACTAATCAACCAACCAAATAACAACCGACTAATAAACCAACCAATCAACAACCAACCAACCAACAACCAACCAATCAACAACCAGCTAATCAACCAACCAACAACCAACCAACCAACAACCAGCTAATCCACCAACCAATCAACAATTAACCAATCAACAACCAACCAATCAACAACCAACTAATCAACTAACCAATCAACCAATCAAAAACCAACCAATCAACAACCAACTAATCAACAACCAGCTAATCAACCAACCAACAACCAACCAACCAACAACCAGCTAATCCACCAACCAATAAACAACCAACCAATCAACAACCAACTAATCAACCAACCAAATAACAACCAGCTAATCAACCAACCAATCAACAACCAACCAATCAACCAACCAATCAACAACCAACCAATCAACAACCAACTAATCAACCAACCAATCAACCAACCAACCAACAACCAGCTAATCCACCAACCAATCAACAATTAACCAATCAACAACCAACCAATCAACAACCAACTAATCAACTAACCAATCAACCAATCAAAAACCAACTAATCAACAACCAACCAATCAACAACCAGCTAATCAACCAACCAACAACCAACCAACCAACAACCAGCTAATCCACCAACCAATCAACAATTAACAAATCAACAACCAACCAATCAACAACCAACTAATCAACCAACCAAATAACAACCGACTAATAAACCAACCAATCAACAACCAACCAATCAACAACCAACTAATCAACCAACCAATCAACCAACCAATCAACAACCAGCTAATCCACCAACCAATCAACAATTAACCAATCAACAACCAACCAATCAACAACCAACTAATCAACTAACCAATCAACCAATCAAAAACCAACTAATCAACAACCAACCAATCAACAACCAGCTAATCAACCAACCAACCAACAACCAACCAATCAACAACCAGCTAATCAACCAACCAATCAACAACCAACCAATCAACAACCAGCTAATCAACCAACCAATCAACAACCAACCAATCAGCAACCAACCAATCAACAACCAACTAATCAACCAACCAATCAACAATTAACCAATCAACAACCAACCAATCAACAACCAACCAATCAACAACCAACTAATCAACCAACCAATCAACAACCAACTAATCAACCAACCAATCAACAATTAACCAATCAACAACCAACCAATCAACAACCAACCAATCAACAACCAACTAATCAACCAACCAATCAACAACCAACTAATCAACCAACCAATCAACAACCAACGAACCAACCAACCAACCAATCAACAACCAATTAACAACCAACCAATCAACCAAAAACCAACCAATCACCCAGCCAGCCATTCAGTAACCAACCAATCAGCTGGCTAACAATCAACTAGCTAACCAATCAATCAGCTAGCCAAACAATCAGTCATGCAGTCAAATACCAACTAATCAACCAGCCAACCTATCAACAACCAACTAATTGACCATCTAACCAACCACCCAACCAGCCAACCATTTGACAGCCCGTCAACCAGTCAACCATTCAACCAACCAACCAATCAACCAACCAACCAGCTAACCAATTAACAGCCAGCCAACCAATCAACAACCAATCAATCATCCACTCAATTATCAACAATCCACTCAATTATCAATCATCAACTTAACCATCAACTAACCAATCAACCACCCAACCGATCAACAACCAATGAGCCGTTGCTTGTTTCTTTAACATCAATGTCAATATTTTGTTTTTAAAATTGCTTGTTGTTTTTCTGGTCCTCAGGTGCCCCAGTGGCTGGTCAGGGAAGAGTTGTGAGGAGAGCAGAAAACAGCTCGACGGAGGGGAGATCACCGGCATTGCCCTAGGTGGCGTCCTCCTGGCTGCTGGCACTGTCGGCTGCTGTTGCTGGTTTGTGCTGTGCAGGAAAGGTCAAAGGTGAGTTTTATTGGTGAACTCTTAAGTAAATGACGCGATATCTGTATTATGTGACAATATATCCAGGCTTTCGAGACAGGAGGTCAATATTTAGTCAATATTTTCAGTCCGTAATGATAAGAGGTCAATATCTGTAGTCATTTCCAGGTCCTTAAGACAGGAGGACAGTATATGATATACTATATACTCAATCAATCAATCAATCATGTGCCATGCCGGAAAGCGTGGGCGGTCATGACTCGCCATTTCACTCTATCACCAGAGTCGTGGATCAGCTCAGTGTTCCTGTCTCGTCCATGTCATGTGGCCAAGCCATCCAGGTATTTTTCTCTCGGTCTTCCTCTTGGTCTGTTCATCTCAATCTTGCCAGTTGTCACCAAATTCTCCAAATTATTTCTTCTCATAACATGACCAAAAAACTGTGATGTGACTAGTGACTGTCTGCGACTAATTTATCTAATCAGTTTATGGTTTTTATTTGTTTCTTGTAGGATTTGGTCATTGATTTTTCTGTCTGTCCATGGTATTCTTCGCATATTCCTTAGAAACCACATTTCCACAGCCATCAGATGTTTTTCAACTTGTCTGCTCATTGTCCAAGCTGCACATCCATACATGTATCACCCCATCACTCTTTTTCTCGTTGCAATTGACATCATTTTATTGGCCAGTATATTTTTTCGGTACTTTATTTTTAATTCACCCCAAACAAAAAAGCATCCCTTACAGGACCTCATTTGCATCGGTCCAGCAATCACTTCCGGTTAAGTGTTCGGCGGAATGTGGGACTGATCGATTAATGTTTTGTTAGTTTTTGGGCCCTCACTGTCCTCGGAACACTCTGACAACAGTGAAGGCCCTGTGGGCCCAAAAATCTGACGACGAGCCCAAAAATTAACAAAACATCCATCGATCGGTCCAGCAGTCCACCGAACACTTAACCGGAAGTGATTGCTGGACCGATGCAAATGAGGCCCTGTAAGGGATACTTTTTTTTTGGGGGCGAATTAAAAATAAAGTACTGTTTTTCATCTTGCAAAAGGCTGCCTTCGCCATTGTGATTCTTGTTCTAATCTCTTCAAGGCATCTCCCATCAGATGTTATGACTGTTCCGAGATAATTGTACCGATTCACTATGACAAGGGGACAGTAATATGAGACCTACATTTCCTGATCTCTATGATGGGGGACAGTATCTGGGACCTACATTTCCAGGTCTCTATAACAGGAGGACAGTATATGAGACCATTTCCTGGTCTCTATGAGAGGAGGTCAGTATATGAGACCAACATTTCATGATCTCTGTGACAGGGGAACAGTTTATGAGGCCTACATTTCCTGATCTCTATGACAGGGGGACAGTATATGCGACCAACATTTCCTGATCTCTATGACAGGGGGACAGTATATGCGACCAACATTTCCTGATCACTATGACAGGAAGACAGTATATGACAAGACAAGCTGCAAAAGCTACCGGATCAGCAAAGCAATGTTGTCTGCCTTCCTGAGGGAGCTTCGATCCTAGACCAGTTGCCGACCAAGGCTTAAGGTCTCATCTGCTCTGCCATGACATTTAGTCTTTAGGATACATTTCCAAGCACCAGAACATTCCCAGTTACGCCCCTCCCGCCGAAGCCGTTGAACATATAATCTTCTTCTTCTTCTTCATTCGTCCAGAATGTATTTTGGGCATTGTGCCTGTTTATAGCAGAGCTGCGATATTTGCGCCTTTCGGCCAACACATCCGACTGCTTTAGGCATTGTTTGACAGCGTTAACTTTCCCCTGTGTTTCGTAGGATGATCAACTCTCACTGTTGTGGTATTATCTCCGTCCCACCTTGCCCATTTAGAACAACTGAAGACATCCTGATAAGCCCTCAAAGGGAGTCAGGAGCAGACAGTGGGCATTCCCCGCCATCCAAGGGGGCTTCCATACTTGAAGAGCCGACACACAGCGCTCTGGTACTGGCTCACCCAAGGAATCATCACATCCTGCACATGGCTGCTTAGCCTCACTTCCGTATATTGGGCCTTCCGTTCACCACAGGTTGTTCCTCCGAAACCAGAATGCAGTCTGAAGTTGAGATCCACATATTGAGCTTTCAATTCAGACTTTCCATGTAATGGATTCACTAGCCAATCAACATTCAATTTCATGCTATGGACATTCAATGATAACCAGTCAGTCAATTTTTAAACCATGTGACTGTTTCTTCTGTTGCAGGGATGTTAACTTCACAAACTATACAGACGAGGAATGTCGAAGTTCTTTCTCCAATCCTTCTAGCGGGATGTGTGTAAGTGGGCACTATATAAACTATATTTATTAACTTCTTAGTAACTTGCATTTCATATTAACTTCTTGGTCAAGTCATTTTCATATTTTTAACTACTTGGTCACTTGACTTTCATATGTATAACCTTCTTAGTCAAGTGACTTTCATATTTATTAACTTCTTAGTCACTTGGCTTTTATATTTGTTACCTTCATAATTTAGTCACTTTCATATTTATTAACTTCTTCGTCATTTGGCTTTCATATGTATTACCTTCACAGTCAAATCACTTTCATATTTATTAACTTCTTAGTCACTTGGCTTTTATATTTATTAACTTCTTAGTCAAGTCACTTTACTTTCATATTTATGAACTTCTTAGTCATTTGACTTTCATATTTATTAACTTCTTAGTCAAGTCACTTTCATATTTATTAACTTCTTAGTCATTTGACTTTCATGTTTATTAACTTCTTAGTCAAGACACTTTCATATTTATTAACTTCTTAGTCAATTGACTTTCATATTTCTTACATTCTTAGTCTAAATAGGATCTTGGTTTATTCTTATCTTTGGGATATGGCTGCCACTCACTGTGAGGCATTATCCCTCTTGCTTTACCTTACACCACTCTGTGATATCAGGGCTCCTAATTATCATCATTACAGTCATCAAAACTGCTTTAGTGATCCAGGTTAACACCATTATCATCATTATCAGCATCATAATACAGATAGACAGACAGACCAATAGACAGAAAGCAGATAAACAAATAGGCAGACAGGTCAGTAGACAGAGCAAAAGACAGGCAGACAAACAGAAAGATATATATGCAGACTGACTGTATGACCGACTGACAGACCAGCAAACATACTGAGATAGATATGAATGAGTAAATAGATGGCTTGTCAAACAAACAGACAGACGGAATTGGAAATATATGAATGAATGTAAGGACTGATGTCAGATAGACAGACCGACAGAAGAAATTAGAAATATATCAATGACTGTATGGATGGGTGTCGGACAGACAAACAGACAGGCTGGCCGGCCGACTGACTGACCGACTGATAGAATTAGAAATATATCAATGACTGTATGGATGGATGTCGGACAGACAAACAGACAGGCCGTCCGGCTGACTGACTGACCGACTGATAGAATTAGAAATATATCAATGACTGTATGGATGGGTGTCGGGCAGACAAACAGACAGGCTGGCCGGCTGACTGACTGACCGACTGATAGAATTAGAAATATAACAATGACTGTATGGATGGGTGTCGGGCAGACAAACAGACAGGCTGGCCGGCTGACTGACTGACCGACTGATAGAATTAGAAATATATCAATGACTGTATGGATGGGTGTCGGACAGACAAACAGACAGGCTGGCCGGCTGACTGACTGACCGACTGATAGAATTAGAAATATATCAATGACTGTATGGATGGGTGTCGGACAGACAAACAGACAGGCTGGCCAGCTGACTGACTGACCGACTGATAGAATTAGAAATATATCAATGACTGTATGGATGGGTGTCGGACAGACAAACAGACAGGCTGGCCGGCTGACTGACTGACCGACAGAAGAAATTAGAAATATATCAATGACTGTATGGATGGGTGTCGGACAGACAAACAGACAGGCTGGCCGGCTGACTGACTGACCGACAGAAGAAATTAGAAATATATCAATGACTGTATGGATGGGTGTCGGACAGACAAACAGACAGGCTGGCCGGCCGACCGACTGACCGACTGATAGAATTAGAAATATATCAATGACTGTATGGACGGGTGTCGGACAGACAGACAGACGGAATTAGAAATATATGAGTGAACGATGGACGGTATCAGACAGATACTCATGACAAATAGATAAGACAGAGCATGATAAATAGACAGACAGGCAGACAAAAAGAGAGACAGACAGTCAGATTGAGATATTAATATATAGATAGAGATCAGGATGGTGGAATGGATAAGAGCGCTCATTCTTAAACTTCCGGTGTCCTGATGCCGAGGTAGCAGTTTCATCCCCTACACTGGTCAGTTGGACTAAACATGTTGACTTCTCATCCTTGACTTGGGAACGTAAATTACAAATACCTCAGAAGTCAGAGTGGGTTCGCCTGGTGGCAAGGGACATTGGTAATAGAAAAAGCTAACCTACATGCAAAAATCAGTCCGGTGCATTAGAAGTATTAGTACATGTATGGACTACGCTTGAGTTCAAAGCCAGTGAACGCAAACAAACACATACATAAATAGGTATTTCCCATGAATTGTAATATTTAACACTCATCTTCCACAGTATATTGACAGACCTAATGTCCGCAAAGTTGCAGATCCAATGTATTCAGCATCTCCCTACTCTTCGCCTCATGGGTCTTCTCAGGCATCAAATTCGGATAACGGCAGCTGATGATCATCATCGGAACCAGAAAGAAAGGCACCAGAATCTTCAGCACAAACCAAAACTCCACGAATATTTTCACTATCATCATTAGGGACTATGTATATTATTATTACTAGAAATCTCATTGAACGTTAACCGTTAACCCATTAACGGTTATAGTGTATCAGGGATGATCACTACGGGAAAACTCTTCTGTAATTTTAGAGTTATTTCCACTTCGTCAGAAAGATGGCGGGCAATTATTTATGTGATATTCAAATATTTTCCAGAGCTTGTGTCTCGGAATGTGTATAGAGGACATGTCTTAGTTCTTATAACTGGTGTGGATGCAAATTGAACAGGAGTATATTGTTCCGAGTTGCCTTCTTGAAATATCAGGTGGCAATGCAATAAATAAGGTAAAAGTAAAGAGATGGGTGAATTATTCACCAATCTCTTTAATAATGATAGACAGACAAACAGATAGAAGACAAATCAGTAATAGGACCCTTTTTCACGCCATAAGGTTATAAGGTGCTAGCCCCATATTTGTTTAGACCAGTCGGCACACAATCGACCGTGTGATACCAGGCCACAGAAGGGACACAGTATTTAGTAACACTGTAAGCGAGAGACAGACAATGTTGGAGATCCATTACAGCCAACCTTCATTGTGGAGACAGCACCTGATTGATTGATTGATTGAATCTACCATGCAGTTTGTAAGAGCAACAAAGCAGAGTTGACGAGACTGGCAACCTCATATTGTAGAACACTTAACTGCAAATGCCAGACAGGCATCAACCAGCCTACAAGGGGCTGAGCATGTTACATGTTTGATGTGGGCTTATTCTCGTTTAAGAGCTGATAACAATAAATAGAAGAAGAATCAGCAGGCGACTGGTGATGTGGTGAATATCACGCCGACTGCCTTTACTTTCCGGAACATTTTCTGGTAATTAATTTATGCTGCAAGCTCAGGTCACAGTTCATGGAAGAGATGGTTGCTGGGTAAATACATATATATTTGTCAAGTCAGGAGAGGCTATACTGCTGTAGGGTATAGTTTCATTCTGCATCAAGATGTTCAGTCTTTCAGTATGGGAAGTTGACACAAGCATGCTCCAGGGAGACTGACCACACAAACAAGCATGAATGTATTGATTTTAAATATTCAGTGACAGTTTATGGTTGGATGGCTGAGTGACTGGTTGGTTGATTGACTGGTTGGCTGGTTGGTTGATTGATTGTTTCTTTTATTTTTTGGTTAGTTGGTTGGCTCGCTGGCTGACTGGTCGTTTGATTGGTTTTGTTTTATTTGTTGGTGGTTGGTTATGAACTCCCTAAAAGACAGAGTGTTGGCTCTTTAAGCTCAATCCATCACCATTCAAATCACCTGGTCCTTGAACAGGGTTAACCTCCATTGGAATGAAGCTGGTGCATTGACATTTCTCCCTGTTTAGTACTGAAATACTTTCTCCATGGGGGATGTGTTGCAGGGATCTCCTTCCCCTCTTAAAGCTAAAATAACAAGTGGGATGTGCAGGACTGGTGCCAGACCTTCACGTCTGTGGAGAGACATAATAGAATGTAACTAGGTCAAACTGCAAGAACAGCAAGCTAAAAGAGGTGTGGTCAGACAAGAACACTACGCAGGAAGCCAAAGAAGATTAATAAACCAACACAGAACTGGTGTCGTGAGCCGCTTCACGTTGCAGAATTTATTGAGGAGGGGATTCGAGCACTTATGGATTGAATAGTTCGATGTGCATTGAGGAGGATCTGTCGACTTATTAACTAACTAACTAATAGAATGTATCCAGGTCATGGCTCCACACAGCGCAGAGACAGACAGGATTTAGGCCTCAGCTAGTCATGTTTTCTACAGATTTCAGATATTTCATGAACTCCAACCCAATTTCCAGAGGGACCTTTAAATCGACTTTGTAAACTGTTACTTATCTGGATATTTTGAGGGAGGCTAAGTCACAAATACAACTTATCAAAAACATCAGAAAGAGGCGGTCATAATTTTGTGGCCACATTTTGATAAGATAAAAGCTGTAACATGTTGTGACAACTGAAAATAATTTGTGGAAAAATAGATAGAGGAAGACAGCAAGAGAAATGTCTTGACAGTCTTGTGTCATAGCATGGAAGGGAATTGAACCATACCGTCGGAGATAGCAATTTGTGGAGAAGTATGATCGCCCACGCCAGTTGACATGACAACTGATGATGAAACTGTTACTGCATCTTTGATTGGCAGATATTCAAAGATAATGTAGGTCAAAGTCAATGCTTGCAGCAAATGTGCCACTGGTTTGAATGAACAGTGAGAGAATGGTAGCTTTAAAATGTTGCCTGATTGCACAGCTGACAAGGAAACAAGCCAAACAAAGCCTAAGTTTGAAATCAAATGTTGGAAGAAAATGGGTGAGAGGTCAATGATCTATCGCCATCAACAGAAACAATTTGTTCACCTGATCAACATTTAATGGTGCAGACATGATTAAGTCAGCTTAGTAAAAGTATATGGATGGCTTGACCACGTGGCATGGTCGAGACAAGAATACAGAGTTGACCCACAACTCTGGTGATCGTGCAAGATAGCAAAACATGACCGCCCATGCTTATCGACATGGAGCATGATGATGGTAGTGGTTTGTTTGGTTTATATTGTTAAATATGTAGTGTATATGTTTGAATGTTTCACGTGATAAAATAAACATATTGACTACAGCAGGATGTTTCCAAAGAAAGATGATTAAACAAATTGGGTAAGCAATCAGAAATAAATGTTGCATACAAAATGAAGCAATCAAGAAAGCAACAAAGTTATTGTGTTAGCATGTTAGTTTTTCCACTGTGCATAACTGGGTGTTTACTGTTATTATAATTTATTGTTTAATTTATTTACCAATACTTGATCATTGTTTGCTTAGTTTAAAGTTTGTCACTTACTCGTGTATATATAGTTGGTCATTTAATATAGTATTTGTAGCCATCATTATTTTCCTTACTTCTTTTCAGTTGAATTTATCTTTTTGTGGGCTTGTTATATTATGTCCTATCAGGTTGTTCAGACTGAAGAGTAATTTTTCAAAAACATGTTACTACACCATAAAGTAGATTTTTGATTGCCCAAATACTTGTTCTTCAGGGATCAATGTGGTGGTTTTCTCTTGTGTTCCACATCCATATATCGTAGGAAATATATGTGGTGTAAATATTGTAGCATGAGCAGATTTACTTATTTATGGAGGTGTGTAAACAAGTACTAGAGCTTTAAAATGTTTTGAGTCAAAGTCTTCTTCAGCAAATAGAAGCAATAGTAAACATGAACATTTAGCTGAAAAGCAGAAGTATTCCAATTTACAGACAGCTATCTGAATATCACAATGAATTTTAAAAAAGGAAAACATAAAACTTGAAATCCAGGCAAGGGAAAAGAAATGAGGCGGGAAAAGTGCACATGAAAATGCAGAAATTATTAAGGGTGTTCTTTTTAAAATTAAAAATACATATTTAAACAAAATACATAGTGACATTTTACTGTCATTAACTTTTGACATAAGCTGGATACAAGTCATCATTTTGACATAGCTGTATAAAAGTCACCCTTTTGACATATCAGCTGGATAGAAGTCACCCTTTTGTTCTGTACATTCTGTTGGATGGGTTCAATCAATATACAAACTTATGTTGTGTTTTCAGACTGATGAGGACACTAGCCTACCTAAACGTCTGCTGTGTGTTCAATTACATTGGTTATGTTGTTTATCTCAGGTTTCTTGTTTCATTCCCACAGGAAATATGATGTACATATGTATATGTGCCTGGTTGATATCAGTGCCAATGATCTACTTGTGTATTTATTTCTCATATTCTTTGAAGGATCTCAAAAGTTGCCCAGTGATGGATGTTTGTTTTTTGTTGATGAGTTGGAAGGTTGGCTGGAGGATAGGTTGTGGTAGGGGTGTTGAAGGGTTGGTTGGTATGTAGGTTGAAGGTCTGGTTGGTTGTTGGGTTGGTTAGTTGAAGGATCGGTTGGAGGGTTAGTTGGTGGGTGGGTTGGTGAATCCTCAGAAAGACTGAGCTTTAACTCTTAAGTCCGATGCTGCGTCATCCAGACCGTCTAGATTATATTTTGATGCCAGTGAAATACTTGATACCCATGGCAGATGTCCCAGGTATTATGTTGAATGGATGTCCTCTTATTTGAGAGAGTAAATTGAAGTACTTGGGTATCATCATTGACAGGTGTTTGTCTTTTAAGGATCATGTGGAAGCTTTGGTATTGAAGGCTGTTTAATGCATTGAGGGCTATGGCAGTAACCGGGGTAGATCATAGGATGCTTTACAGTCTCTTTCAGCAGTTAATAATTTCTGTCATTGAGTATGGTTTGGGGCTGTTGACAGTATCAAAGAGCCAGCTTGAAAGGTTGGAGCGCATACAAAATGTTGCCATGCGGGTAATCCTGGGGTGCACAAAGGACACACCAATTATATGCATGAGGCATATCCTGGTGCTACCAACAATGACGGATAGGCATAGGGTCCTTCAGGTCAAATGGTACCTGAGAGTTGCTGCAGATAGGGATCACCCGCTGCATGCAGCCATGAATATAGTCAAGGGTCATAGACTAAGACAAGGCAGGTCCTGAATGGCACAGGCAGAACTTTCTATACGTCAGGTGTGCGATCTAGAGACCATCAATCGTGAAAAGGAGTGGATTGAAGTTCCGGAAGATATGACGGACTGGCACAATGTAATAATAACACTGGGTCGTGAGTGCAGAGAATGGACAGCGGGCCACACTGAGTTTGAAGTGCAACAGCTGATCCAGAGTAAGACACATCAAGGCGACATAGACATCTACACCGATGGGTCAGTGGTGAGAAACAGACATAATGGTTGGGGTTTTATTGCAAAGGCTAATGGAAGAGTCTTGAAA